>CM021103.1:382790107-382939546 GCA_007115665.2 Sequoiadendron giganteum | reverse complement strand
TGAATTGCAAGTGTAGTGGATAGTTAAATTTCCAAAATTTAATATGCATTTAGAAGTGCCGATTTGTTTGAAATTGTGAAATGTTGGGGTTTTCAATTAGCTGTCATTTTCATGTGATTCTTAAGTGTTTTGCGCTAATTTGAAATCTTTCACCAAAAGAGTTTATATGTGCTTCATAAGTTTTTTCATAATAGTTATTTTTACAATTTCTCTATTTTTCTAGAATATTTAGTAAGTTATAAATGGTTCATTTTTAACAACATCTGATGGCAATTTTTTAGAATGCTATTTCTATATCCTATTTCTTCTCTTTTTCAGTATGTTTTGATCTGACCATCACACTGCAAAAAGATGTGCACATATAACAAGCGACTACTTGAAATAGTTCTATGCACTATATTAAATAGAACTCGTAAATCCAATGGGTAGGAATAACTTAATTGGGAATTTGGCCTACATTACTTGACCCTAAATATTATAGACAAATTGTAAAAGATCTATTAGATTAACAACATACATGGAAAAAAAAAGTGACAAAATGGGTAGATGGGACCAAACATCCTAGCGATGGTTACGTAGGAGTTAACGGCGCCATCAGGTGGGTTTTCCCACCTATTGCCGAGCAAAAAAGTGGGCAGGTTATCTTTTTCGACAAGTTTCTTTTGCTTGGCACGAGAAAAGTGGAAGGGAATGACGTGGGCCTTTTCTATTTCAAGAAAGAACGGTGAAAATACTATTTGTTTTATTTCCAGTCTACTCATTGAAAGGGAAAGCAGAAGGTCTCAATGCACGCGGATGACTTGGAGGAGAATACCAACCAAATTGAGGTGATGGGTACTATCCAATAGTGTTGTAGAGGGTTTTACAACACTATTTGGGTTGCTTCTTTCTTAACACCTAGGGTTTTCCAACATGAATTGTTGCGAAATAGAATGAAGTGCATATTATGAATTACACTATGTGTTGAGGGTTATTATTGTCCTCGTCAAATGAGAGATGTGCTATTTGATAAAATAAAACACCATCTATGCGTTTGTATATTTGAATTACAAGACAAAGGTTGGGTATACCATATAAGTAAAGGCAAGCTTCAAAACACATTGTGTTTTCTAATATGCACTACACAATGTGCACACCTAGATATACTGGTTTAAAAACTACAAAGGGCTAGGGTATGCTGTGATGTGGAGGTTGAAAAATGTAGTGTTATGAAGCGTGCAATTTTTTATGTACTTGAAACTTAAACACAACAATGGAAGGTGTGATTTGGAAGAATTTCATACAGTTTTGTAACATTCCATCTTACAAAACTGTGGGTGTTAAGAACCAAGCAACCCAGCATGAGACGACCCTTTACATATAAACAAGGAGATTCAAATAACTGAAACCCAGCACTTGTTTCCCATTTAGAATTATTTTCTACACTTTTTTTTTTTCAATGTTGCAAAATTTAAACACAACAATGGAATGTGTGATTTTGAAAACATTCATACTGTTTTATAACATTCCATGTTGCAAAACGATGGGTGTTAAGAAGAAAGCAACCCACCATGAGATAACCCTTTACATTTAAACAAGGATATTCAAATAACTAAAACCTAGCACTGTGTTTCCCATTCAAAATTATTTTGTGCAATCTTTTTTTAAATTGACTAAATTTTAAACACAACAATGGAATGTGTGATTTGGAAGACATTCAAGAAACTAAAATACTCCACATTGTGTTTCCCAAATTTCAAATTACCCCTCACCTCGATTTCATCAGTATTCTACTCCAACTCCTCCACGTGCACTCAGACCTTCAGCTTTCCATTTGCATTTAAACAAGGAGACTGAAATAACTGAAACCTGCCACTACGTTTCCCATTCAAAATTATATTGTACAGTTTTTTTTCAATCAACTGAAATTTAAACACAACAATGCAATTTGTGATTTGGATGAAATTCATACTATTTTGTAACATTCCATGTTGCAAAACCATGGGTGTTAAGAAGCAAGCAACCCACCATGAGGCAACCCTTTACATTTAAACAAGGAGATTCAAATAACTAAAATGGGACAATGCGTTTTTCAACACTGTAGACCATCTATAACAACATTGTGCCTTGCAAGTATCATAACATAATACTTGCAAGGCACAGTGTTGTTATAGATAGTTTGCACTGTTGGAAAACACACTGTCCCTTTTCAGTTTTCCGATTTAATTACATTCTTGGCACCTCATTTTTCTATTTGCAAATAATGGTTTTCAATGACATGTTTTAGGATTTTTGTCCATCCATGCCGAACAATTATTTTGAAAACAAGATGACTGTTATGATGCATGTGACACACATTTTTGTAGGGAGAATAGCCTGCTCCCAATTGTAGAAGGTGATCTCCTTGCGACATGGCTTACACATGATAATGTATTTCCCTTCTTTAGGGATAAGACATATCTGCTTATCATTGCTAGTTGATTGGTGGATTCGATTGTCTAAGAATTTTTGCATCAACGTTGCAGATGGGACTCTGTGACCCAACATCATGATGAGTGATGTTGTCTTCTTCATCCTTATGTTGGATCATGGAGTGTGATCCCAAACGTTGATGCAAAAATTCTTACACAATCGAATCCACAAATCAACTAGCAATAATCAATATGTATTGTGGAAAATTGATATCATTTATGTCTGATTATGTTATCATTTCAAGCACATGTTTTTTTAGGGATAATAACTTGATTTACTATATTTCATAGGGAGATTAGCTTTTGCATTGCAATTGGATGTCACTATTATCCCTAGAAGAATGCATGTTAGAGGCATCATAACATGCAAAAATCCTATGACGGGACAATGTAATGTGGAAAATAATTGGTGGCTAGAAAACACTGTGTGTTGTGAGTTCTTTCATTCTGGACGTTGAAATCTAAAGGTTTGAGAGCACAGGGTGGACTTTCAGGTGTGAGATATATAAAAGCATCCAAATTCAACTAAGGGGTGAATAAAAAATTGGGTTGTTACTTGTGAAGGGTTTGTAAATGGTATTTGGTTTGCAGGTATAATAACACCCAGTGTTTTCCAACCTGTAATTACACATTGTTGGCCTTGGAATTTTATGTAAATGTCAACCTCTACATGCCCCATACAAGCATTAGATAAAAGACATGTCAATATTTCATGACAACTGGGCATCTTTCGAGCTACTTTGCAATATTTTTAAAACAAGCTCTTCTCTCTAGCACACATCACCGCCTCTTCCACAATCTCATCCACTCAGCTTCGTGTTGTTGGAAGGTGTCATCCATGTATGATGGAGAGAAGTGCATGCTTTGGAAATTAGAAAGGTAAGCTTGAATTTATCCCATTTGTCATGAAATGTTGTCGTGGTGGGGGGGGGAAGGGGGACAACCCTGTGTGTTTTCCATCCTGCAACTTTTTTTGTGCATCTTGTGTTCGAGATGTATAAAGGTATTGAAATGGAATGTTTGGTGCAAGTAAGGGTTGTTATAAAATATGAAGGTGAAATTTAATACACTATGTTCTTATAGTGTGCATAATATAAAGTGGTTTCTTTTGAGAAGAATTGAGAAGCAAGGGACAACCCTCTGGGTTTTCCATCCTACAACTTTTTTTTTTTTTTTTTTGCATGCAACTTTTGCTGCAAGCAAGGGCAGTTACAAAATATGAAGGTGACCTTCAATACATTCTATTATTATGGTTTTCATAACACTAACTATTTTCATTGAACAAGATTTGAAAAGTGCGAGACAACCCAGTGTGTTTTCCATCCTGCAATTTTTTTGTCAATCTTCTCTTCCAAACGTATTACGATATTCAAATGGAAACCTTTTCTGTCACAGGTTCCTTCTATAAACCTTATTCACTTATTTTGATTTTCATAATGCTTTATGGTCTTTGTAAACCTTATTCAGTTATTTCACTCATATTTCCATGATGGGTTTTCATCTATTTCATTTGGCAACCACAAATTCTCAAAACTAGCAAACGGGAGGAAACATAATTAAAAAATCCTCAACAGAAAATCACAAAATGAAAACCCCACAATGAATGGTCATTCATTTCTTTAGTGTTCATGGTAGAATGGAAAAATGGCACATACACAGAGTAGATATACATGCCTAAAGGAGCTATGTATTCCTACAACTCTTGCCCTTGCTATCCACCAAAGCGTTGCTGTCCAAAAATGGAGAAAATGGGACCTTGTCTGGGCTTTGTGATATTTGTTAATAATGGTTTCAAATGCCACGTTTTTGGATTTTTTTCCATCCACGCCGAACAATTATTTTGAAAACCTGTCGGCACTGACATGATTTCCCAGTGACGGGACAACAAACGACACATGGGATGAGACGCTCATCCCTCAAGTCTTTCCTTCCCGTCCAACAACCTTTTCCCTCACCAGTCCCACCTCTTCCATTGCGACTCTTTTCTCCATGCGGTATGTGGGGAATATCCTATGTTATATACATATGTGAATTTTGTCCAGGAGTTAAGGAGGGAGCAAGCTAACTCCTCGACAAAATTCACATATGTATATAACATAGGATATGCCAGTTTCAAACTACTAGACAAAATTAACCTATGCACATTGAAAAACACATGAAAAACATACATAAGAACATACATGGATACATTAATAACATGATGAGACATCATAGTGCGGGGCCTGCTAGATGCCTGAAATAGTGAGTTTTACAATAGTTTGAGTTTTAGGAGATAGTGTGTGTTCCAAAACAATAGTGTGATGTGATGTATGATTTCCCCAAAAATGGGATGTGATGTGGGCTTTTTTCTATTTCCCAAATATGATTTCGAATGCCACATTTTTCCCTTTTCTATCCATTCCGAAAAATAATGCGAACAATGGCGACATTCTGGGTTTTACATGATTTTTGAAATATAGAATTTCATTGCAAAACCCATAGATTCTACTTTCTACAAACATTATTCAGTAATTTCACTCATATTTCTATAATGGGTTCACTTATTTCATTCGAAAATGGAAAAATTCGAAAACCAACATATGGGGAGGAAACAAAACAAAAATTTCAAAACCATCCACACAAAAAATCATTATCAGACCTGGATTTCAACTAAATCCTAGACAAAATTCACCTATGCACATTGAAAAATGCATAAAAAACATACATAAGAACATACGTGGATACATACATAACATGACAAGACATCGTAGTGCGGGGCCTTCCAGATGCTTGAAACCAGCATATCCTATGTTATATACATATGTGAATTTTTCCAGGAGTTAGCTTGCTCCCATTATATATAACTTAAATAATCCTAAAGCTTTTAAATAACCATAATTATTTAAGCTTTTGAGAAGTGATGAACAACCCTCTGGGTTTTCCATACTGCAACTTCTTTTTTTTCGTGCAACTTTTGTTGCAAGCAAGGGCAATTATAAAATATGAAAGTGACCTTGAATACATTCTTTTCTTACGGTGTGCATAGCACTAAGTGTTGTCATTGAACAAGATTTGAAAAGTGTGGGACAACCCAGTGTGTTTTCCATCGTGCAAAATTTTTTGTGCATCTTCTCTTCGAAACATATTACAATATTCAAATGGAATGTTTGGTGCATGTGATGGGTTGTTATAAAATATGAATGTGAACTTTAATACAATTTTTTGTTACAGTCTGCATAATAGAAAGTGTTGTCTTTGAAGAAGAATAGAGAAGCGAGGGAAAACTGTGTTAACCTAATTGAGGCGGGGGGAGTAACCAATAGGGTTGTTTCTTCTAAAGGGTTTTAGAAAAGTTTGTGGGTTGCATGGTTTATAACACCCTATGTTTTCCAACCTGAAAATTCGGATAACAGTTTGAGTGTCTTGAAAATATTTTCTTATTTACACTGTATGAATGTAAAAATGGCACCTCCAAAAATTACAACTATTAGTTATGGTATAAATTGCAATTCAATATTTTCACGTGATTGAAAATAATAATTGGACAAAATAATTGCATGTTGTAAAACACAATGGGTTACTTGTATAGAATTTTACAACAGTGTGGGTTGTGCATTTCAAATTCTTCTTTTCATTGAAAAAATATATGCTTGATTACTACAAAATGGTGCAATAAATTTTGGAACTTTAACTATCCATAACACTTGCAACAATTTCATTTTACACGAAACCAAGGATGCGTGTTGTAAAATGGAAATTGGTTCCTGTAGTGAATAATGTCATTGATGTGGACAACACACCTGAAAGGTTGTGTAGTAGCGCATCTTCTTCGGGGCGGTCGCATTCATGAAATGTGCAGGTAAGATCTGGTAATTACAAGATGCAATCAAAAGTATAATTTTAATCTCTCATAAGTGGTTATGAGGTTGATTGGAAAGTGGGAATTTTTTATTCAAGAGGCAACAACTGCGGTACAAAGGAAGTCCCCTCAGTTAACGAAAATGATCAACTGTAAGGCAGCAATGTTTGGTAATTGATTGTGAACTTGTAATTGCCTTTCCCTTCCTATGTGTCAATCAAAATTATTTTTAATTTCACTTCAAAAATATCATATCTATTACAAATATTCTGATTTTGGCATATATCGTTCCTTTGATTCAAGAAAATAATGAGGGAGATGATCTCGCTTTTTCCATAGTCCATGACCGAAAGGAAAAGCGTGCAGAGGGAGAGCCTAAGGATGGAGAGGAATCCAATGAAGCATGGGGTGATGTGGTGGATGGGAAGGTAGATATAATAGCTGAATTATTACATCATTTGGCTGTGTGTATATGTTGTGCATTTAATTTGTTTGAATATCAAATATATTAAGTGATTTTCTTTTCCAAATTTGTTGTGCAAGTTGTTGCTGAATACATAAGATAAATGGTGAATGGTAGATATATATATTATTGTATTGTAGAATAATGTACGAGAAAGTATTATGATTGGAGAGTGTTCAACATGCATAGGTTTCAGCATCACCACCTTCCTATTCTTGAGGCACCAAAGCGTGGCTGAGTTGTGTTGGGGGGGAACCAAAACAACCTGCTCCTCCCCCTGATAAATTGAAAGAGTACCTTCTAAAGAAGGTGGAAAATATAGAGTACCAAATGAATATACGGCAGCAACTATAGCAGAAGCGTGTTATTAGTCATGTCCATCAAAAGTATGGGAAACAAAACTTCCTTCAACTTCCCCAAGAAGGAAAGGATGAGGTGAAGAAGAAAATGGTGTTATACAACAGTGAGGAGATGAAGGAGCAGAGAAGGCAAAGAATATTACAATTATAGGAGAGAAAGAGACACGAAGGAATAGTAATGTCAAACTGAACTGTTAAATGTGAATTTTCCTTGCTTCAACTTTTCTGTTCGGATGCATACAAGGTTCACTCAACGTTAACTTACATGACATGACAGGGTGATGGTCGAGAAGCAGTTTCTTCCCCCCAGTAGAGTAGGGTTCATTCGCTAGAGGAAGTTGTGCCCACAAAAGCCAAAGATGATGTTGTTCCTCCCACCCCTGCGTCTAACATTCAGAGTAAGCATCCTACACAGTTGAAAGTTTCAAGGCATTCTCTAAAGAAGAAATGAAAACAAATGGTGATCTCCAAATCTTCTATTTACTCTAAAGTTTTTTTTGATTATTTGAATGAATTGGTTGCATGCATTTGAGTTTGGTGCAATGTTTCAATTCCTCCTATTGCACAACAATGATGAACAAAAAACTACTACCCTCGAGCAGGTTTTTGTGATTTTTGGTGGTGAACAATTTCCCATGGTAGCACAAGATGATGTTGTTCCTCCCGACCCATCGTCTAACAATGTTGAGAAGAAGAAGAAGAAGGAGCATATGTCATCAAATGTGTCAAGGTGCCTTGACATGGAGGAACTAGAAGAAACAGTGATTTACAATTCTTTTATTTAATGTTTGTTTTGATTATTTCAATGAATTGGTTGCATGTAGCTGAGTTTGAAATGATCTTTTAATTCCTTCTATTACAGGGCAAGAATAAACAATGAAGTGTTGGCCTTGGCCTAATTGGCGATGTCGTTGCAATTGAAATGAGAGAGGCTAATACAAATGGACATGCGGATGGGGAGAGCAATGGCCACAAAGTGGGATAGGGTAACATAGATGGTTATCAGGACGGGGAGAACACTGTCTTGAATGTGGAACTAGGTAATAGAGATGGACATGGGGAGGGGAAGAGCAGTGGCTTACAAGTGGGAGAGGGTAATAAGGATGGACCCGAGGAGGAGGAGAGTGTTGGCGCAAGGGGGAGATGGCAATAAAGATGGAAATGGGGATGGGGAGAGGTGTGGCATGCCATCTATATCAGTATGAGACCCAACACACTTCCATGCTCTATTCTTATTTCTTTAGGAATATTTTAATGTGCCTTCAATTATGCTTCACGTCAATGAAATTTCCATTGCAGAATAATCTGGTGGATGAACAGATGATAGAGTTCAACGACATAACTTTTAAGGTCTATGATCATGTCGACCTTTGGAGGCCGCATAAATGGGTTGCGAGAGGAATTCTACATGTTGTCACCAGAAACACTCACACCCACTGCTTGAGGCACCCAAAAAATTATGCGAGAGTCAACATTGTTGAGGCCATTGATGGTCAATGCTACATGCCTTTTCCCATGCCTGGCACAGAGATCATCAGAGAGTGTGTGGGCGGCTTTTTCATATGGAAGCTCACCGAGATGAAGCATTCTATTCCAGAGGTACACATAAATGATATGTTGTTGTATATATATCATATTACATATATTGTTTCCATGCATACGTTAATTCTCATTAATTTTTTGCTATAGGGTGGAGGTGTTAAACCTGACACGAACAAAGCACAGACTATGAAGAAATATGTTGTTTCACATTCATCATCTACGAGGGTTCATGGATTTGGAATCACCCCTCCCGAAATACATAAGGACCATAAGAAACGTGCCATATTTTATGCAGACCTGAACTTGATTGCAAGGAATAGGTAGCGTAGGAAATGATGAGACAGGCTTTGAATATTGATTCTGCTCTGTGGGTTTCATTATTTGAATATTGAACAATTATGGTGTAGAGATACACCATTTGCATATGTTTCAACACTATGGTGTTATACATTTGATACGAGACTTTTCATGGGCTTCTTTAATTATTTTATTATTGTACAATTATGCTGAACATATATATTAATTTCATGTCATTGGAACACATAATTGTTATCCATTTCATATTAGACTTTAAGAAAAATAGTCTTTTTCACTATTTGTTCATATGTTTCGAACACAAATTTTACATGACTCTTGTGTTGTCCTCTCTCCCATGTGTTTCCATTAATGTCAAAGCAATAAGACAATAATATGTTCTTGATTGGTAAACAAGTCAGTAGTTTTGGTTTGGTAATTCAGTTGATGGTCTCTTCATTTCAGTTCTTTGACAATCACTTGACTTGGCATACAAGTGTTTTTAAACTCTAGTACACTATATATTATTTCATGTTCAGTCATCTTGCATATTGTGATAAGGACCTAAAATTGTGACTATATGTAAATACAATTATATGAGTTGAAACAGTTATGAAGACAGTTTTGGTCCTCATGTTCATTTATTTATCATATGTCATTCAGTTTTAAAGTTGTCGTAAGATTATGTTATCTTGTAAATATTTAAGCTTTTGGGTTTCTATAATGTTCTCAGTCTCTATGATCTAGTTATGGTATTTATGTTCATTCATGTTAAAAATCATAAAACATGCTTGATAACTAAATTGCTCTAGAACTTGCACTTTACATTTGGTTATTAATGCTAAAGTGGTTGGTATGGGAACAATTGATGTCACCATTTATAAAGAAATTTGAGAAATTATTTTAAAAAATAATCTATGAGGTATGGAATTTGAAACCCATCAAGTGTCGGTAATCTAGTTTTGGATTGTGATAATCCATACAAGTGGATAGAATGATATACTAATTTTTTAAATGCACCATTTGTAATGCATATTATATATATAACTACCTACAAACTATGTTGGGTCTCAATCCTGGAAACATAAAAATAAGGACTATCAAATGAGTCACTCACAAGATCAAATAAACTTATGAATGAACAAGTGAAATGCCTCAAGAAAAGAATGATGAAAATCAGACTAATGTCAGCAATTGAAAAGGTGATTACAATAGACCCCCTTGATTCTCATTATGTACCTTCAACCATATGGTAATGACAACAATTTGATTGGTAAAGTATTCATTTTAATGGTGTACCCTTATCCAAATGCCATTGACAAAGTAAAGCATATATTGTTGGATTAGAAAACTCTATTCATCCTTCTAGAAAACCTTTAAACTAAGGTATTTAAGTCTCAATATTCTAAAACACCACTCTCTATGAGTTTTTTTATCCTCTACAAACTTAGTTGTTCAAACATCTTCTCCATTTAAGGAGGGTAATTTACTTCTAAAAAAATATTTATCTTGGAGTATTTTCTCCATATAACGTGAATTGGTTCCTATATAATAGTTCATATACATAATTGTTGTAGGATGGAAAACACACTGGGTTGTCCCAGACTTTGCAAATTTTGTTCGAAGACAATAGCTAGTATTATGCACACAATAAGAAGACAGCGTATTGAAGTTGAGCTTCATAATTTTTAACAACCCTTACTTTTAGCAAAACACTCTTCTTCAATATCTACCCAACACATTATTCACATAACAGTTGCATCATGGAAAACACAGTGGGTTGTGGCTCACTTATTATTTTATGCATGCTGTGAGAAATGGATGTTTAAAAGTTCACGTTGTAGTTTTTTAACAACACTTACTTTGAGAAAAACACTCTTTTTCAATATCTGCTCATATGTTTCCAACAAAAAATTTACATAGCAGTAGCATAATGAAAAAAATGGTGGGTTGTGGCTCACTTCTTATTTTTCCTGGACTATAACAAAACAATGTTTTCAACTTCACTTTCTTGTTTTATGGCACCCCTTACTTTAAGAAAAATAGTCTTTTTCACTACCTGTTCATATGTTTCCAACACAGATTTTATTTAACTGTTGCAGTATGGAAAACACGCTGGGTTGTTCCAAACTTTGCAAATCTTATTTGAAGACAACATCTAGTGCTATGCACATAGTAAGAAGACAGTGTATTGAAATTGAGCTTCATAATTTTTAACAACCCTTACTTTCAGCAAAACATTATTTTCCGATATCTGCCCAACACATTATTCACATAACAGTTGCATCATGGAAAACACAGTGAGCTGTGGCTCACTTATTATTTTATGCAAGCTATGACAAATGGATGTTTTTAAGTTCATTTTGTAGTTTTTTAACAACACTTACTTTGAGAAAAACACTCTTTTTCAATATTTGCTCATATGTTTCCAACAAAAAATTTACATAACAATAGCATCATGGAAAACACAATGGGTTGTGGCTCACTTCTTATTTTTTCCGGATTGTAACAAACAATGTTTTCAACTTCACTTTCTTATTTTATGACACCCCTTACTTTAAGAAAAACAGTCTTGTTCACTACCTATTCATATGTTTCCAACACAAATTTTACTTAACTGTTGCAGTATGGAAAACACACTGGGTTGTCCCAGACTTTGCAAATCTTGTTTGAAGACAGCAGCTAGTGTTATGCACATAGTAAGAAGACAGTGTATTGAAGTTGAGCTCCATAATTTTTAACAACCCTTACTTTTAGCAAAACACTATTCTTTGATATCTACCTAGCACATTATTCACATAATAGTTGCATCATGGAAAACACAGTGGGTTGTGGCTCACTTACTATTTTATGCAGGCTGTGAGAAATGGATGATTTAAGTTCACGTTGTAGTTTTTTAACAACACTTACTTTGAGCAAAACACTCTTTTCCAATATCTGCTCATATGTTTCCAACAGAAAATTTACATAACAACTTAGCATCATGGAAAACACGGTGGGTTGTGGCTCACTTCTTATTTTTCTGGACTGTAACAAAAGAATGTTTTCAACTTCACTTTCTTGTTTTATGATTTTAGTTGCTCGGATATTTTATCTTCACAAAAATCATTAACAAATGTAGACTCAACATGATAATTATTCATATGTTCCCTTGATACAAATTTTATGTATTTATAATAATCAAGGACATAATAGTCAACATAACACTTATAATCAATACCATACTTTTCCTTATTTGTTTTATGAGCTTCCAAAATTCTCACAATGGGTTTATACTTTTGTAACTTCTATTGGTGGCATTTTTGGGCCATAGACTTAGACACTCCATTTTACCTTTGTGAGACAAGGGAAAACATAACACCTTTCTTCAAGGGCATATTGGTTCTACATACTTTCTTTGTTGAAATGATAGAATAAGGTACATCTTTTTTCTTATGTGTTTCCTAATTGATCTTGTAATCTATTAATTTTTTTTCTTAATAATATGTAGTAGTTTAAAAAATGCATGAACAAAGGTCTATATTGTCTCTAAAATTCAATGATTAATTCAACTTTTCGTAAATTGTCAATCTTGATCCATAAAGATGAAATATGATCTTCATATATAGAAGATCCCTTGATGCAAAATGTAGAAAGTCTTAAAAAGAATTGTTCAAACTCTAGTTGGACCAAATCAATAATACTACTAAGAAAAATCATATTAGATTTTATGTTATATTTCTTATCACTCCATAAAAGATCAAACGATTAAACATAGATAGAATATCCACAAATAGATCCTTTAAACAAAGGCTACATTTTCCAATTATATGAAAGAATATTTCTTTTCACACAATATCCAATGATCAAAAAATATAGAGGATATAATTCCCATGGCCACATCAACAGTTGTAATGAATATGTGGATTTGGGTGTTTCAATAAAATAGAAATGCTCTCTTTTAAAAAAAAACAATCACTATTCCTCTATCTTTATGCACAATAGTAGAAATAATAAAAGGAAAATCTTACAACTTTGGATTAATATGCAGAAATTGATGATTCCCTTACATTCTGACACTTTCTAGAAGTCTTCATTTATTTTTATTCAAATAGATTCTTTCAACATTTAGATTTTTGAAAGGCGCCTTTGGTAGTTGCTCCAAATCTTTTTTCATATTTCACTATCCTTCGTGTTTCCCATGGCTTTGGTGAATTGTTAGGTTCAGGAGGGACTTAAGAAATATATTATATTGTATAAACTTATACATATTGAAGAAATGTTTATACTTTTATTTTATAAACAAAAAAAAAATTAATGTCATAAATATTTAAAATGAAAAATATATTACAAATGTGTTTTCTCAAAATATTAACACATTAGCAATGGTTCCTCTTGTAGTAAAAATACCGTCTTTCTTTGAGAAGGTCACCCCATATGTGTACCCAGATGAGGATCCTGTCCACAAACAAAACTCATCAAGTCACGAATGTACAGAGACATTTATAGATTTGAAATTCCATTTCAGCATTCCATTTCAATATCCTTATACATTTCCAAGAGAAGATGCACAAGAAAAGTTGCAGAATGGAAAACACAGATTGTAACAAAACAGTGTATTCAAGTTCACCATCAAATTTTATAAGAAAAATGCACATCAGACAATGAAATGTAAAACCATTTCGAGTCAATATTATACAATCTGAAGAAAATTACAATGCACATGGAATATTGGTAACATTGAGGACTATGTCAACCATTTACGAACAGGTATAATCTCTATGTTCTCAACATCTGGAAGCATTTGTTGTACTCTGATTGTCAAGGTGGAATCGACAACATAAAATGTTGGCACCTGTAATTCTCATGTAGTAGCCTGAAGGAGGGTCTGACACGGTGGATCTCAAACCTGACAATGTGGTTGAATTTGAACATGGCCAACAACCATTCCTCCATAGGACCTTTGTGATTACTAATTAGAGATTCCCCCTTGAGGAATCTCATAAACCTCATGCTCAGCTGATCTGTAAGATTGTTCCTATGTATGATAATTGTTGGTCTAATGCACACCTTCCATATGCATCCAGCTAGGAAAAGGTCTCGAATTTCTCGATAAACAAACATTGGCCAATCACATAAATTGACAATCTCCATTTGTAGATTGTAAAATTAAACATCCATGCCCATATGTGCCCATACAACAAAGACGTTGTTGAAGAAGTGAGCATAATTATCATACTGCAAATCTGTGCGGTTTGGCCCTTTGCTATTAATTCTCCTTAACATCTTTTCTTGCAACCTATATGGGAGGCTAAGTTCCTCAATTCAAGCACGAATATTGCATATCAGATACGGGTGGTAGTTGGTCAACCAACTAGCCACCCATGCTCCAGAATTGTGGAACATCTTCTATAGAATTGTAGCAACAGGTTGTGAAATTGCTGAAATGAAAGACAAAACAACTTTTTTAGAAGGTAGACCTACATTCTCTAATTAGAAAGACATTGTCAATGCAATGGAAATAGTGAAAAAATAAGCGAGCAAAGTGGAAGATATAGATAATGTATGCACTAAAGAGATTGTACCTATTATTTTGAACTGAATGAGGCAACACGTGCAGTATCTCCAATGGGCATATGGCAACGCACAATTCGAACAATGGGAAGAACAATGCCTGAAAGGAAAGAGAACAAAAATTTCAGCACATACAACAACATTCTCTAATTAGAAACACATGAAACTGTTGCTAAAAAAAATTGAAAGCGAAAGAAAAATTTTCATAACTAAGTAACTGTGTATGGACGATGTCTTTTCCAACATGGAAAATAATTTGAGCATTCTATTTATTGCAATAACATGAGTTGAACTAATGAATTGTTGAAAATATATTTATGTTACGAACACAAGATGCACATCACAATTGCAGGATGGAAAACACAGTGTGTTCTTCCTGACATTTTTATTTTTTGCAGACTGTAACAAAACAAGGTCTAGAAGTTCACTTTCTTGTTTTGTGGCAACCCTTTCTTTCACAAAACATTCCATTTTAATATGTTTTCATATGTTCCAAACACAAAATGCACATAACAGTTGCACGATGGAAAAAACACTCAAATTTTTCAACTTAACTATCTGAAACTCTTAACAACCCCTGCAAATAATCACAGTTGCAGGATGCAAAACATAGTGGGTTGTTCCTGACATTTTTATTTTCTGTAGACTATAACAAAACAAGGTCTCGAAGTTCACCTTCTTTTTTTGTGGCAACCCTTTCTTTCACAAAACATTCCATTGTAATATGTCTTCATATGTTCCAAACACAAAATGCACATAATAGTTGCACAATGGAAAACACACTCAAATTTGTCAATTGAACTAACTGAAACTCTTAACAACCCCTACAAATAATCATCATTGTAGAGATCCATTTCAATCCCCCTCAACATACCTAAAACCCACATACGGCTCTTTTGGAACAACTTGCACAAAAACAATAAATAACGCTATCGACAAGGCCAATTACGCTAAATTTCAGCAAACAAACCACTCAAATCATAGAAGCAGCCAAAGAAACCAATGGGGTAGGTCTCACCAGCCCTCAAAACCACCAAATTCACACTGGTTTGCAAAGACTGTCTATCCGAAACGCCTATTCATGAAACCCTTGTTTCAAGCAATTGACATGAGGGTAACTTGGAAAACTATATTCGACTCTTTTTGAAACCTTGAAACCAACTCAAACACCTTTATTCAGGCTTGTACATGCTTAAAAGAACAAGGGAAATCACTGCCCTCACCATTTTGATGAAACCCTAACCTTAAACCTCGCTTGTCATGCTCTTTTCCACTCACAATCTACAGGGGCAGCAACTCAAACCACCTAATTCCTTTCTCCCTTCAGAAAACCATATTCTTAGCAACAAAACCTAACCTATCAGAATCATTCCTGAGTGACATAGATCACATTGCTGATTACATCCATTGCATCGCACATCTTTCATAAGGCAACTTTTAGGTGAAATATGGTGGGTTTAGTGAATGTCTATCAAACATGGGGGCAACAAAGTTTAAGGTAAGATTAAGTTTTTGCAAGCTTAATTAGTCATGCTTGAAGAATGTTTTAGGCTTAATTATTTTGTTTGTAAAATAGGCCTATTTTGGGGTCCACGACAGCAAAGAAGAGCTTGTTTGAAGTGTTTGTTCCATAAGATATTTGTTGTTCCAAAAACCCATTTGTGCCAATTTTTACATATCACAAATTGAGATGCTATTGTTTTGAAAAGAATGCTTGAAAACATGACTCTACCGCTAGAAATGCACTCAATTAGCCCAAATTTACAAAGGACCAAGTCTTAAATCATCATCAAAACACCTAACGACTTGAAACAGTTCTTTGACAACTCTCATAACTTAGGAATCATCTACTTTTACGAATACAAAGGCTCAAGCCAACGTTGATCTACTAAACCCTTACTTTATGCACAAAAAAAGCTCTATCAAATGAGGGTTTAATAGAATACTGTATTGCAAACCTTCCCATGCTCTACCACCATATCTAAAATGTTTACAAATTTCTACCTATTCTTTAGCAACAAACTTTCAGCCCCTTTGAATGCACTTTCCTCAGTTACCAACTTGTACGCAGCCTTTTTCATTGGAAATCTTATGTATTTTCTAAAGATCAACAATCAAAAATTGAATGGTTCACTTCCCCTACATGATTAAATAGATACAATTATTAAATTACATAATGTCATACCAAAAATTGGACTTATGTAAGCAAAGTTATTAAATTCAAACCATACCTTCCATTGGGTTTACACCCATGAAAGACAGTCACTGGCGAGGACTCCTTTCCTGAGATTGGAATGCTGAACTGAACAAAAAAATCTATAAAATAAATTATAAAGTTTATGACGTGGTACAAGCACATACTGGAAAAAAGGAATCTGCAATACCATTTCGTATTACAATAAAGAAATTGAAATGGGTTTTCTCATACTCACCCATATTAGATGTTGTATCCTCTGCCACATCCATAGTAGTTGCACCTGAAGTCTCACATTGCATATTGACATTCAAATTAAAACTATTGTTCATGGACAACGGAAAGGAGTCATCCAAAGGGGTTCAGTGATCTGACTGTTGTGTAGAATGCTTCATACGCCGGGTTGGACGTTGACAATGATCCCTGGCTACACTAAACCATGGATGCATGTGAAAAGTGGTAGTTGCAGCTTGATCAGGATCTAGAATGAATTCAAACGAAAATGCATTTGATTTTCGTAGGTCCTCTACAAACCTGTCCACACATTTTGTATATGACTGCACCTGTTGTAGAGATTGTGGCGGTGTACACATCACTTTCTTCAAGAGTTCATTAGTGTCATTCCAAAGAGACATTGTCACCACATGTTCATCATATACATGAGTCATAGAAGGAGCTTGCACAGGGGTCAAAACATTAGGATTGATTTCTTCTACGGCCCCCTTTGACAATATCTCATTCAAATCTATGTCTATATCAATTGGTTGACCTCCCCCATCTAATTGAGGACACAAAAGAAATTTGTATTAGGCTGTATAAAATGCAAAACACAATTGAATCCAATAAAGTAATGCAATTCAAATTGAAATTCACTTACCATGGACCAACCCTTCAATGACAAATGATCTTTTAATCAAGTGAGCAACCTTGACGACATGTTTGCAAGTGTTCCCCTTCAAAATCCAAGGGCAGTCACAAACAAAAAGGTGCTCCCCAAATTTCCGTACAAGGTAGTGCATTGACCTACTTTTACTTTTTACCCAGTACCATCCATGATCTGCTTCATCAGGAATACAGTCATCGTCTGGAATTTCCTTGGCCCACTCCACACTAGATCACATATTTAAATAATTTTTGTTCGTCAAAAAACCATAATGCTACAATTTTTCCTTTTGCCTATAGGATGGTTCCATTTTATACACAAGTGTGTAATACAAATAGTCCATTCTCCTATATGACTCAATGGCTGCATTTGTATCCTAGTTGGCATGTGGGAATAGTCTGTAATTTTTCACCCACATGGCTGCAAAAAAAAAAATCCAATAGTCAAGTAAGCCACAACGTATTAGATGTGACATCAAATAATTTGAATGGTGTGATTCATGCGGGGTGACAAAAAATTTCAACTCACCAATTTGACATTCTCCTTCGCACCAAGTATTCTTGAAGTACTCTAAGAATCGGGGCTGATCATTGAAATCCTAAAAGAAAGAGTACAATAGTTGAGTGATGCAATCTTCGGTGTCAACGATTGGCATCATGATCGTGCCAAGACTGTGGAAGACGTCCATTGCCCTTTCCTTGGATGCATACTTATATACATTCTTTAGCCAAGCCCTTTTGACATGCCAAAGGCATAGAAGCACACGACATTGAAAGACAACCCTAATAGACAATAAAAACGATATTGTTTACTACTCGACTACATGAGAAAGTGGCATTGAAAATGAATTGAAAATGAGAAAGGTACACAAATGAAGAAAGGGATGCACATACTGTATGGCTTGGATCTCTACAGTCGCATCATCAGTAAAAAATGAATTGATTCTCCAGTCGGTCCTAGCTCTTCTTCCACATTCGAGCAATACACGTAGCCACGCAGAGATGTCCTCAATCTTGTTTCGTGAGGAGACTAGCCACGCAACTAGCACACCACTCTATTGCTCGTCGAAAATGAGGAGAGTATACAATGGGTACTATAGAGAGAACAACTCGGCTTGAGCATTGTGAATTTTACAGCCAAGAAGATCATTGAAAACACAATGAACTATTTGTCAGTGTTTGTAAGGCCTCACCTCATATTTGTTAGTTACAAATGTGGAATCTATCGAGATGAGTGAATTGTGCGAGTAGCTAACCATACTATCTAGCATCCATGGAGTTTGAACCCCAATAATAAAAGGCTTATTGTTCCCATCGGGCCATTGAAAGTGGAATAATTTGTCAAAGTCTTGTCCACTCCACAATAGGATACTTATCGAATCAACTTTGTGTTTTTGTGCATCAGTAGAACGCACCTTTTTCCAAGCATTCATAACATCCTTTCTTATAAGGAATTGATCTCTCTTGGACATCATGCCACATAACAAAGGATCACTAATGTGTCTATCCATTATTGCATTGACACTGACATCCATGAGAAAAAGGCTTTCAATATAGCTTTTTCACTCTGTGGATAGATTAGCGGAAAACATAGAATGCTTCTCTCCACTTGTGTCATAAATGCCATCGCAAAATTCATCGTTTTTATCTACGTGGAACATTTCTTTGTAGATAATATAGGCAACATCGGGTTTTCCTTCCATAACCTTTACCATGAAGTGGTATTGACGACCTCACATTTGTATAAATGTCTTATGTGGTTTCTTCTACGGTGCAGGCTAGTTTCTATTGTCTTTAGGACCATATTGACACTAGTAGTTGCAAGAAAGGCATCATCTCATCATGTTTAACCAAGAGAGTAAAATATCATTTGGCCATAGAAATGAATGTCGATATATACAAACCTCTTATACAAAATTGTTTTGCTATAAGTTTTGTCATAGACGGGACATGAGGTGGTAGGTTCTCTTATTTTCTTGTCCAAAAATTTGGTTTCTACACCTTCAACCGACGTTTCACCGTCAATGAACTGATCAAGTCTCATAAGAGGAATTATTGCAACAAGGTCAAGGACCTTATCCTTGTTGACGAAGATAGTAGCCCATTCCAAATTGGAAGACAAAAAAGGAGAGCCTCCATTTTGTACATCTTGCACTCGCAATTCATCTAGGATTCTTCCATTTCAAACCTCTCCCCATTCTAGGAAATCACAAAATTGGACAAATACTTAAAATCAGTTGGATTGTGTGAAGAAAAAGAAAAAAATCATTCATTAAACATAGATAAAATGTGCTTACATTTCTCTCACCCATGTGAAACCAATAGGATGTTTCAGCTTCAACCGAGGAAAATGAAAGGTGATAGATTCAATCAAGATACACATAAAATACAACACAAACACATGCTGGAAATTGGACAGTCCAACAACCCAACACTGTGTTTTCCGAATCACAATTATTTTCTGCACTTTTCTTTCAATCATGCGAAATTCAAACACAACAATGGAATGTTTGGTTTGGAAGACATTCATACTATTTTGTAACATTCCATGTTGCAAAATTGTGGGTGTTAAGAAGCAAGCAACTGAATATGAGATGACCCTTTACAATTAAATAGGAAGATTGAAATAACTAAAACCCAACATTATGTTTCCCATTCACAATTATTTTGTGTAGTTATTTTTTTCAATCGACTGAAATTTAAACACAACAATCGAATGTGTGATTTGGAAGACAATCATAATGTATTGTAACATTCCATATTGCAAAACCATGGGTTGTAAGAAG
The DNA here is from genome assembly GCA_007115665.2 of Sequoiadendron giganteum. NCBI lineage: Eukaryota > Viridiplantae > Streptophyta > Pinopsida > Cupressales > Cupressaceae > Sequoiadendron > Sequoiadendron giganteum. The sequence continues at coordinate 382,919,185 of CM021103.1, read as the reverse complement.
CAAGCAACCCACCATAAGACAACCCTCTACATTTAAACAAGGAGATTGAAATAACTGAAACCTAGCACTATGTTTCCCATTCACAATTATTTTGTGCAGTTTTTTTTCAATCAACTAAAATTTAGACACAACAATGGAATGTGTGATTTGGAAGACATTCATACTATTTTGTAACATTCCATGTTGCAAAATCATGGGTGTTAAGAATCAAACAACCCACCATGAGACAACCATTTAAGAAACAAGCAACCAACCATGAGACAAGGAAAGATAAACAACAGACTAATTTCACAAGATGATTTCTTTTAGAATTCATAGATTCATCAAATAAAACATCAACATAATTTGACTCAACAAATATCATATTGAAGAATGATCACAAAAGCACACAGACATTTGCGATCAAGAAAATATTAACAAACTCAAAGATTCAATCTTATTTCCTTTTTTCTCAATACAATATATGGGTTCAAAGGCTCCATGGCTCCGTAACAAAATTGTTTGAAAATAGAAAATTCCCTTCTCCCCCCTTTTCCTCTCTTTCTTTCCTCCCCTTTTTTTTTCTCCAATAATTGTTCGCAATCCTCCTTAAAAACGGCCAAGGTTGCAATAATTCATTAAGAAATGGACACTGTTTCCATTACACCCTAGGATTTCGACCACTATTCATAATTACAAAATTTTCATGCATGTAAAGTAAAGATTCAGTTTATATTGAAAGAAACTGTTTTTGTTGACAACTACATAAAGAAACCAAGTTCGCTAAACAACCAGAGGAGTCGAAGCCCAGAAAATCTCCGCAAGCATTTCATTAAGCAAATTATTAAATCTGGCTCACTCTTCCTCTCTATCTAAGACAAAAGATCACCCTCCAATATTCGGCGTAGCTGGACTTTTCCTTCCATGCAAGCGAACGTAGCTTAGAAACAATTTTGAGTTGTTCCTCCTCGAGCCACATTAAATTAGGCTGAATGATTTGTACTATCTCTATTTCCCATTCCACAACTTCACCAGGAAGCACCATGTCGAAGAAAACCTGGGATCAAAATTATGCCACCTTTGCAAAACCGTTGGTGTTAAGAAGCAAGCAACCAACTATAAGAAAACCCTTTACATTTCAAGTGGATGATTAAAATAACTGAAACCCAGCATTGTGTTTCCCATTCATAATTATTTTGTAATTTTTTTTTTCAATGGTGTGAAATTTAAACACAACAATGGAATGTGTGATCTGGAAGACATTCATATTGTTTTGTAACATTCCATGTTAAAAAACCATGGGTCTTAAGAATCAAGCAAGTGACCATAATACAACCCTTTACATTTAAACAAGGAGATTCAAATAACTAAAACCCAACACCGTGTTTCCCATTCAAAATTATTTTGTGCAGTTTTCTTATCAATCGACTGAAATTTAAACACAACAATGGAATGTGTGATTTGGAAGACAATCATACTATATTGTAACTTTCCATATTGCAAAACCATGGGTTTTAAGAAGCAAGCAACCCACCATGAGACAACCCTCTACATTTAAACAAGGAGACTCAAATAACAGAAACCCAACACTGTGTTTCCCATTCACAATTATTTTGTGTAGTTTTTTTACTGAAACCCAGCACTGTGTTTCCCATTCAAAATTATTTGGAGACTTGAAAAAGAGAACAACAATTGAACTAATATAGTGGAGGCTAAATACTCAATGGGTTACTTGCTATTGATTTTCCAAATTTGGATAACTTATATAATGTCTTACTTATATGAATTAAAGTAAAAAATTATAGATAACTCATAAGAAAGAGACCAATTTGAAATGTAGGAAATGGGTTGAAGGCTAGATTTCAGTATGATTCTTGGTTGGGAAACACTCTCCGTATTTTTTTAATCCCTTGTTTAGCTATCAAGAATGGTCTTTCTTCTTTATTTTCATACTATGTGGCTAATTACTAGGAATATGGTACATAATGTAGAAAGTTGATTAATTTATTTACTCCTCTCAATCATCTCAATCAAGAGGTTATTAGCTACCTTATAGAGAAGTTAAAGAGTTCTATATAGTCTAGTTTAATAGGAAAAAATAGACCATTTGGTTGGGTTCTCCCATATGGAAGTGTACTATTGCATCTACTTATCTCCTTTAACATGATATACATGTTGAGGTGTTTTAAAAGAAGAAGATTTTGAACAAGAATATATTACATAAATTCAATGACATCTAGCAGGTTGCTTGTTAAAGTAAATTATTGATTATTGGTAATCTTAAAAATAGAGCTATTACAATCCCAAATAGGTGTGATCTTTGTGAGAATAATTTTGAGTCTATTTTTCTTTTTTTTCTACAATATTTATTCACCTAATCTATCTAAATATCAAGCTCTCACCCTTAATCATGAATGGAGATTCCCTCAGTATTTTAAACTACTTCAATTACCTTTCTCCCCTCTTGGAATATCTTAAAAATTATTAAAAGCTATAAGAAAATTCACTCCATAAATGAGGAAACAATTGATCATCTCTACCATGGAGGTAGTGGAAAAACTATTTCTTTAGACAATATGAGTTGTTTTATGGAAAACATCACATTGGTATGATGGAAAAAAAATTCCTAGTAAAATTACTCGTGGAATAATTATGAGAAGTGGGGTTGATTGAAATTATGTGATCTTGGGAAAATTATTGAATGACTTGATAATAATTGAAGTTTATCAAAATATTTATTTGGGTTACTCCTTTAGATTTATCACAATCTACAATTTGGAGGTCAATGATGTCACCATTTTTCTCTTTATTTGTAAAGGATACTACCTATAAATCAATCTCCTTATTGATCCCTCTTTGGGAATCAACTTCTTTCATTTTTTCCAATGAGACATAATAATTTCATCATTTTCTACTTGTTTATGGACTAGTACATTTGGAAGATTATCATGGGAGATGAGAGACTATGAATAGAGGCTTATTATTGTCAATAATACAATAAAAAAATTACTGTTTGGAAATCCTTGTGAAGGGTGAGCTAAATCCATTTATATAATACATAGATAGTTATGATCCATTAGTTCATAGATATTTCATTGTACAATGGAAGAGTAAGAAGGTAATTGTGAGGGATCTGAAATTTTAAGACTCTAAAGAGTTCAACATTGTAGTTGCTAGCATGTCTAAGAAAAGAGCCAAGACCCATCAAGCGAGAAAATGTCAAAGAAAAGTAAACATTAACACTTTTGTAAAAGGCTTTGAGAAGCTCATTAAATGATAATTAAGACATCTCAAGGAGGCTCTTCCTTAAAATGAATTCAACTTATTTCTCATTAAATCTTTTACCCTAAATGAGAAGTATAAATTATCTATCTTTTGTTAAATAACTTTCCCTTTGTAAACAATATAAGGCATAATTACCTAGTATGCTTTGCTTTGTACCTTTCATTATAAATAGAGAAATAAGTCATGAATGAGATTCTAGGTAAGAAAAAATGGTCCACTACACCAAGTTTTTATAATTTAACTTTATAATTGTGATAAATCCAATTCCTTACTTCTCAAATCCAACCATAGGGTGGTTGTTAATGAAAAAGTGCTCTTATTTTATAAGAATCAAGTCTCTTTTATGCGGGAAAATATTCTCTAACCCTGAAAAAATGTGATCACTAAAATTTCTCCCTATAGTTCCCATATTTTTAAATCTTACAAGAGGTCTAGTCTTGGTGAGGAAACTACAAATGATCCCACTAAATCTTCACTATTCCTACTATTATCTACTTTAAACTTATTAGACCTATAGGTAGAGATAGTATTAGTAGAAGTCATACCCCCTCTAATCTTAGTGTTGAGGTGATCCATCTAATGTTTCCCCTATTGATATCATTTCCCCTCCCTCTAATACAAAAGGAAATACCTAGATATCATTGGTTCTTCAATTGAGTTTATTGATAACCCTAGATTTAAGAATATATAAACAACTACTAAAAGGAATAATAATTATATCAAGGAGACTATGGCCTAAAATGAAATCATTCAATGATGGTTTTAATCTTCAACATAGATTCCTAAAGTGGTTCAAGAATGAAGTTGAGAATGAAATTAAGGATGGAGAAAATTCATAAATAGGTGAATATGGATGTTACTAAAATTGAGATTAAAGTGAGATTGTTTGATAAGGATTGTACAAGTAAATTGCTTGGATTAAGATTCTATTTATATTGTAATCATATTTCTATCTCATGCATCTCAAACACTCTTTGAATGTGAATTTGGATTCCTATAGTTTATAATTATAGAGGTATCTTCTATTTATATTCTAATGGCAACCTTGGCATTATTTTTCATATTACATTTGACTTTAGACTCATTTAAAGTATTCTCCCTTTCTTAAGTATTAAAAGAAGAAGTTGAGAATCTTGTCATAAAAATGGGTCCCACATGTGTTAGTGGCTCCAAAATAGAGAACTATATTTAGGGATTTAATCCATAAGATAGTTATGGGTCAAACATGTCTTTGCGGTTTTATTTTGTATTTAGGGTCTCATTGATTGAGCCCATATGATGTCCATGTGAATTCATTGATGTCCAAGGTGGGTATTGTATTTTTTCATCTACTAAGGCCTTGGTCTATTATTTTGGTGAAAAAACTTATGGCTTTTGTCTCTTTTCTTATGTATTAGTAGTATAAGATAGTAGTTTAATATCATTTTGTGCAGTTTTTTTTTTTCAATGGTGCAAAATTTAAACACAACAATGGAATGTGTGATTTTGAAGACATTCAAAAGACTGAAATACTCCACATTGTGTTTCCCAAATTTCAAATTAAAAGATCTTGTAAAACCCTCTACATTTAAACAAGGAGATTCAAATAACTGAAACCCAACACTGTGTTTCCCATTCATAATTATTTTGTACAGTATTTTAATTGAAAGTCAGCACTGCGTTTCCCATTCATAATTATTTTTTTGCATTTTTTTTTTCAATGGTGCAAAATTTAAACACAACAATGGAATGTGTGATTTTGAAGACATTCAAAAAACTGAAATACTCCACATTGTGTTTCCCAAATTTCAAATTAAAAGATCTTGTAAAACCCTCTACATTTAAACAAGGAGATTCAAATAACTGAAACCTAGCACTGTGTTTCCCATTCAAAATTATTTTGTATAGTATTTTAATTGAAACCTAGCACTGTGTTTCCCATTCAGAATTATTTTTTGCATTTTTTTTTTCAATGGTGCGAAATTTAAACACAACAATGGAATGTGTGATTTTGAAGACATTCAAGCAACTGAAATACTCCACATTGTGTTTCCCAAATTTCAAATTAAAAGAACTTGTAAAACCCTCTACATTTAAACAAGGAGATTCAAATAAATGAAACCCAGCGCTGTGTTTCCCATTCAAAATTACTTTGTACAATTTTTTATTGAAACCCAGCACTACATTTCCCATTCAGAATTATATTTTGCAATTTTTTTTCAATGGTGCGAAATTTAAACACAACAATGGAATGTGTGATTTTGAAGACATTCAAGCAACTGAAATACTCCACATTGTGTTTCCCAAATTTCAAATTAAAAGAACTTGTAAAACCCTCTACATCTAAACAAGGAGATTCAAATAAATGAAACCCAACACTATGTTTCCCATTTAGAATTATTTTGTACAGTTTTTTATTGAAACCTAGCACTACGTTTCCCATTCAAAATTATTTTTTGCAGTTTTTTTTTCAATGGTATAAAATTTAAAACACAACAATGGAATGTGTGCTTTTAAAGACATTAAAGCAACTGAAATACTCCACATTGTGTTTCCCAAATTTCAAATTAAAACATTTTGTAAAACCCTCTGCTTGCAACAAAATTACCCCTCACCTCAATTTGGTTTGTATTCTCATCCAAATCCTCCATGTGCACTCCACACTTCAGCTTATTTGGTCAGTATTCTCCTCGAAGTTGTCCACATGCACTCAGACCTTCAGCTTTTCCTTTCAATGTGTAGACAGGAAACAAAACAAATAGTTTTTTTTCCTTGTTTTCTCGAAACAGAAAAGGCCCATGTCATTCCCTTCAACTTTTCCCATGCCAGACAAAAGAAACTTGCCGACAAAGCTAACCCGCCCACTTTTTCACCCTACAATGGGCGGGAAAACATAACCTGACAGCGCCGTTAACTCCTGCTTGACCATCGCTCGGACGTTTCGTCCCGTTCACCGGTTTTAGGCATCTGGCGGGCCCCGCACTACGATGTCTCATCATGTTATGTATGTATCCATGTATGTTCTTATGTATGTTTTTCATGCATTTTTTGATGTACATAGATGAATTTTGTCTAGTAGTTAGTCATCTCCTTAATAAATTACATTCTATTATTATTATTTATATTATATATATCAATATATTATATTATATAATAAATGAAAATATTATAGTATTATGTATTATATATTATATATTATATATATTAAAGTGTAAATTAATTTTTTTTAAACATTAAAAATTAGTTTATTATTTTCAACATAACTTTATAATTTTGTGTAAATAGTAAAATTTAGTTACAAATTAAATTTATTAGTTAAATTTAAATATTTAAAATTAAGTTAAAAAATTGTTAGATTTAAATTTTAAAATTAATACTTAAAATTTAGTTATATAGTTTTCATAGTTCAAAACATATTTTTCATTAACATTTTATAATTATATTTTAATAATTTTATTAAAATTTGATTAAAAATTTAATACTTAGTAAACAAATTTAAATTAACTTAAATTTTGAATAATTAATTTAAAACTAAGTTTTATTAAATTTAATAATATTAAACAAAAAATTAATAGTTTATTTTTTAAAATATGTAACATTCTACAATCACAACAAAAAAAATAAATATAATATATATTTATATATAATATAAATAATATATTATATTCATTTATTATATAATATAATAATATAACATATTAATATGCATACTCTTAATCTAAAAAATATAATATAAACAATAATAACCACTTTCACTTTGAAGAGGTTCCTATGATGCAACTTTAATATGGGGAGTAAGGGTGCACAACAAGGTTTTAAACCTAGACCGTTTTTGGTAACCAACCACATCAAAGCTTCAATTTTTGTGAACCAACTTACTTTTTGAATTTCTTGATCATGTTGTCTACTATGAACAATAGGTGTTCACCCTTTCTAATTTTAATGGAAGTTCTATTATAGTATAGGGGAAAGGATCTAGTAATTGACCATGCTTCAATAGTTCTACAATTGGTAGGTGTAATGCCAAATCTCATAATTTTTTCTAGTATTCTACCTTTGTGTGCAAATGACACTTCTACTTCACGTTCTTGTGCTACATTTGCACAACCAACCAAAATTAGAAGGATATTCACCATGTGTATTCCATATGCAACCCACCAAGGAGTTCAAATTCTATTTGGACCCCCTAGTAATTTTCTATATTTTATGATAGGATATAGAGCCCATATTGATAAGCCTTATAATTTTGCACAAAAAAAATATTACTCGAGAAGATTATGAGATCGGATGTTGAAATTATACCTTCTACATTTTAATATATTGAAATTGTTGGATAGAGGTGTCAAGAACAAACTCGATATTCATTATTATACTTATCTTTATGGTGTGTCAGGCTAATAATCATGATATAGTGCAAGGAATTTACAAATGATGTGCAAAGAAGGGAAATATTTTCCCAATATAGTGATTCATACTATTCTTATTACTAACTTTGGGAAGGATAGGAATTCTTCCTCCAAAATTCATAAACTTAACTAGAGTAAGATAGTTGGGTCAAGAATTCTCTCACAAAGTGGTCTACAAAGAATGAGTTCAACGAATATGGTTGTACTTTGGAAGATCCAATGCAAGAGAAATTTTGATGGAAAACAAAAGAAGAATCTAGAATCAACATTTCAAAATTGAACCAAAAAAATATTCAATGACATTGATAATGAAGTGGATACTATTCTTGATCCAATTCTTGAACAACACAATGTTAGAAATTTTCTTAGACATTTAAGAAAACATACCAGCGTATGTTCTTTGAGATGCATATTAATTGTCCATTTGGTGGTTATTTTAAATATGAAGCTATCTAGTGGACTTGGGAATTGTTGACATAGGTTTCAATAAAGACAAGCTTGAACAAAAAATGATTATGAGAAATCAAGTCTCATAGAAAAAACTTAGTAAGTTATCAAGAAACCTAGACATAATAGTCACACTTATGGATTCCAAGATGGATGAAACAAATGCACAAATATATGAAAAAAAGGACCATAATTTTACCTTATTGACCTTTCAAACCTCTTTGGCATACCCATTGCACACAAAGGTGTGATTTCTAGGTTTAGCTATCTTTGGACGATTAAATAAACCCCAAATTTATTTAAATTGTTGCATATTCTTTGACCCCCATCATCCATGCCTTCTTTACCATGCCCATTTTTCTTTCCACCTCATTCATTAATAGGTTAAATTTATTCATTGGAAGGAAACAAACTATTATAGCTTATTATACTAGATAAATATTTATTACAAATAAAATGTAAATAAGTAATAAATAAGCTCTTTGTTCATGGTGTAGGTGGTTTGAACTTCTAGAGTAAAAGATAGAAGGAAAAATAGACTCCTTTGACAGATGGATTAGTGAAACTCAATTTTGATAAGGCTACTAAAGGAAACTTCATAAATTTAAAATTGGATTATATTATTTAGAATGTGCAAGGGTGATGCTTATTAATTGGATCTAAGAATCTCAAATATGGCTCTAATAATGAAGTTGAAGCTTAAGCACTAGTCTTTAGAATGGATCTTTGTAGGAATTTAAGATGTAATTGAATTCAAATTGAGGGAGATTCAGATAATTATAAATGTGATTTGAAATAATACTCTCAATTGAAAGTTAGAAAATATTTTATAAAGTTTGTGTCCCCTTCCCACCTCATTCTTTGACTTTAATATCCAACACACATATAGGGAGGTTAATCAAGTAGTTGATATCCTAGCTAATCACACAATGTGTAATAACTCCTACATGGAATTATCTCAAATCTTAATATATATTTTTGCAATCAACTCAATTGTACTCTTTCTAATCACCCAATTCCCAGAATGGGCAAGGTGAGAACACACGAAGTAAGAATGAAAACAAAGAAAAATTAATTGAAAATTATTGACAGCAAGCTAACCAACTTACAATTTAAAATAAACATAGAATTTCTCTAGCCAAACTAACTAACGGTGAGTGCAAACAAAGTTGCATTGACAAAAAATGCTAGATTAACTTACTCAATTTCAATTCATGCCATGCAAGGAAGAGATTGATAAAAAATAAAATGAAAAATTAATGATGCTATTGTTCAAGGATCTATTACAAAGATAATAATTGGAAATGAAAGAATCTAACATAATACCTTTGAGATTATTACAATAATGAATGATATTCATCAACAAACATATTTGAACCAAACTTAGATACATATTTCCATAATTTTGAATATGAGCATTTCATCAAATGGTTGGCATAAAACTTGGCATAAAACTGAAAGAAAATAAATCATTATCCAAAATGAGATGTTGAAACCTTTGAGTGATATAATATGTTAAATATGCCAACATGCCTCATTATTTATCTACCTATTAACCATTGAAATTCTTTGTATGATCAATAAGAATGAATCTAACCAAATAATATAGTGTTGCAAATTGAGTTGGATGGTTCTATGAGTTGTATGACACAATCTGGAAATAGTTAAGGACTAGTATAACTGCTATAGAAAACTAGTTTACATTACTAACCAACTATACAACTACCCAAGAAAGAAACATCAAGTTACAAGCCATCACTAAAATGTTTCAATTCATAAAAATAGTTATCGATAGCTAGTATCCATCAATATCACCTTAAAAGTAGCTTAATTTCTAGCACTTATAAAGTTAACTCCTTTCGAAAGCTACAATTGACTAATAAAAAATCTAAAGTTAATCAATTCTCAAAAAGCTAACAAAAATTGATTTTTTATGTGATCAAAAGAAAAATAAATCACCATCACCCAAAATTAAAATCATAATTATAAGTAACACAAAATAACATACTAAAATCACACAACAAGTATAAACTTGGAATATCTCTACAAATCCAAATACTTAAAATCATAAACCACAAGAAAATATCAATTGAATCTAAAAATCAATTTACAATTGTCAACCCAAAGGCGATTCTGTTATGAAACTGCTCAAAATGGAATGAAGGTTTTCATCTCCAAACCAATCTTTGTTGAACACTAGTAATCCTTGGATGGTTCATTACTTTGAAAACTAGGAGGGTTTCTATCCTAAGAAAATGAAGAAGATGAACATGTGTTCAATCTCAATAAATGAAATAATAAGAGTTTTTTTTTGGATTTAACTGTGTGTGTTTATTTGCATCAACATTTCAAATCATAATTTGAAATGTTAATGCAAATAAACACATGTAGTTAGACCCAAAAAAACACTATTGTTTTTTATTAATTAAGTAGGGAAGGGCCCTGATACTATGGTTATAGCCAACTACCAAAAAACAACCACAACAAGGTGGGAAACAACACCACCCACATGAACCAAAAAACAACAATCAGATAAGCATGCAGGCTATCATCTAACAAATTAACCATAGTCTAGCCAGTAATAATAAAAAACATCAGGTATCTACTAGTATACTTAAAACCACATAAACCATTTATCAAGTCCATAATATCCCAGGTGGTCTTCCACCAAAACAAAGTTATAATAAAATAACAGTCTGAGATATTAAAGAAAAAGGAAAAAAAACTGAAAGTAGTCATCAATGTAGCAACAAGAAGCCATCACTTGGCTTTCTTCAATAGGTCCACACATTCACCTATGAGAGAGATATACTCTCTCCAATCAGCTTCCTCAGACTCATCCAACTTCTTTGGAACATAGGCTTTCCTTGTCTTTTAAGTCTTTTAAAAAAACACTCTTCTATGGACTATGAAAATATAATGCCTCTAAATGAAATAACTCCAAAAATAAGGTAATATTTTATTTTGAAAACTCTCTTCCTTTTAAACATATTAGAGCTATTTTAAGAAAAGAAAAAAAAACCTATTTTTCACCACTCTTTTAAAAACTATTTTTTTTCTTTTTCTGTGCTTTTTTCAAAAAAGAACATTTTTTTATTATTTAAAAAAAATCCCTTAATAGAATAACATAAGGTGTCATTAGAACCATGTTTGCTACACCTTTAGCTTGGTGATACTTTTTTTTCACAATTAAAACATCTTTTTAAATAATTAAATATAAGTTATCATTTAATTTTACCTTTTTTGACAATTTTAATATTTAATTATTTCATTAATTTTCCCTTTTAAAACATCCCAAAGTCATGAAAATATTAAAATAATCCAATTAAACTATCTTGATAAATGCACCAACTCCTTAGGTGCATAAAAATTTACTCCATAGAAAATTGGTGCTATCCAAGAATGATGGACTTCTCCAAGAAGTTTGGAGTGCTCACAAAATATCAAATTCACACACAAAAAGTATTGTTGTACATGTCTTGGCTCTAGGAACTTTTTGCTATTGTTAAAATTTATTTTCAAGAAAGTTGGAACTCTCCAAAAAAGTTGGATTTTCTAATAGTGTTGGAATGAATCATAAAAGGGGACATTACACAGTGGATCAAAAGGATGGTGACATAATTAACTCCCAGCTAATATTTGGATTGGGCTTATAGAGCAACTTGCCACAATTGAGCCTAAAATTCTAGATATTATTGCCAAATCCAATCAAACATACCTAGAGAATAAACTTCGATGGAATTTCAATCTATCACCCTCAACCTGATATTTAAAAAAAATTCTAGCTCTAGAAGGATAATATATTCATAAGGGATTGTTTAGTCAATTTGAGTAATGGTGTTAAAAATCCTTTTGATAAGCATGAGATATTTATATATTGTGTATTGGATAAATATACATATATGGGTATGTATGCATATAAAATATATATGTATGTATATATGCAATGGCACATACATATATATATATACCCATACATAGATATGTAATACGTAGGAAAAAATTCACATATATAAATATATATCTATTATATATATACACATCAATATATAGATGTACGCTATTATATTTAAGTAATGATATATATATATATATGTATAATTGATTGTGATGGATATTCGAATATATGTGATCAATTGAAATATGAAAATAGAAAATATATATATAGTATATTAAAGAATATATATTATAATATATATATATATATAAGTTATACACATTTTATTGTTTATATAAGTAATACATTGGAAGTATATGAAATATAGTTTATTAAATGCATGTTAAAGAGGTTGTAATGGTATCCAAACAGTGGCAAGAGAACCATGCATAGCATGGAAGGTCTAAATGTCACACAAAACTGTGGAGAAAGGGGAGGATCAACATAGGCTTCTGGAACGTGTTGAGAAGCTTGAAAAGAAACTCAGTGGTCTGTCTAGGCTCACTATCAAGTTGATCCACTGTGCGAATGGCACCCTCTCTACTATTCTTAAGGATGAGGTGGATAAGAAGGCTACAGAGGAAGGTCCCTACTAGGCTAAGGAGGATATTGTCAACCCACTCTCTTAGAATTGGGAGAATGTTGGCTAGTCTGATGTTTCTCTGTCTGTTGGGTATTTTGGTCAACTATTAGTCTGTTGTGTCTAGTTCTGTTTTGGTTTTTTTGTCGTTGTCCTTGGTCTTGATCCTTTTTGGCCCTTGAGGCTCATCGTGTAAATGGTACAACGCCCTAAAAATGTTGTTTATATAATCAAAAACAATATTATTTATTGGTTGTTAAGAAATATGCCAGGTCCTTAGTCTTTGCAATACATACTTGCAAAGTATAGTGGACCATAATGCCACGTAAAAAGACAAAGTAAATATGGAAACTCAAGCATTACTATGCAACACTATTTTGAGGAATTTTGACTTGGTAAATGAGAATGTGCTAACTGATTTTCATGACTCATCCAAGAGTTAGAAACTATTTTTATTTTAGACTTTGTATGTGTTGAATGAGTGACTTTTTTTGCTACTAGCAATAAAGAAATGAGGCACCCAACTTACTTAATCAACCTGTGGGGTTGTAAATTTGGGTTTAAATTCTTAGTACAGTTAGAGAGGTGGAAATTAGTAAGAAAGGTGATGAATAATGTAGATTTTTTGTAGCATTGTTTTCTCTCCATTTCTCTATAAATAGAGGGAAACATCTTAGTATTTGGGGTGCTCATTTTAGCTGAATTTATTCTATTGTGTTGTTTTTTATTATATTAGCAAGAGAAGGACCTTGATCCCATGGTTACAACCAAAATTCAAAAGAAGGAAACTAGGTGGGTAAAACAACACCACCAACCAACATAAAAAAATATGTCCACATTGGCATGCAGGCTGAATAACAAAATAATAACCATAGAACCACTATACTTAATCAAAAATAGAAGATTACAACTAGAGTACTTAAAATTACAAAGACCATTTATCAGGTCCACCATATACTAGCAAGTTCAAAACCATAATAGAATTATTTGAAAATAGCAGTCCAGAATATTAAAATAGAACAACAAAAAAAGCAAGGTAGCCATAAACAACAACAAGAAAAAAGCCATTATTTGGATTTTCCAAATAGGTCCTAGCAATCTCCTATTAGGGAGATATAATCTCTCTAATCAGGTCCCTCGATCTCATCCAGATCCTTCAAGTCATCTATCTTCACCATATTATTTAGCTTCCTAGTGATCTTGGTTTGACCAGACACTAAACCTACCATTGCTCTGTGCATTAGGCCATTCATCAGCTTCATCAACATCACAATATATTTTTCCATATCGTCCATTTGAACCTACATATTTTATATAATCAATGCTAAAATCTTTAGCAATAGTTTCATTGGCTATATTCCCAATTTCAGGAGCAGTCAGGGTTTCATTCTTTTTCTCTTCTTTAATTTTGGTCTCTTCCTCCTTGTTATCTTCATTCTCCTCCTCAGTTTCCTCTTCACCCATGTCATAGGTAGCATCTTCAAAATCCATCCCATCACTTTCTTTATCTACTCGGGCTTCAAATTCTTCCACCTCCAACTCTTCCTCCTCATGAAAAGTGGCTTTCAGTTCCCCTTCCTGTCTTGGGAGGCAGCCTTGGCCAAGCATACAGATCTACAACCTACGCTTCCCTAACACAAATTCCTATCCTTCAAGTCCTCTATTTGCACACCATCCTTTTCTTCACTAATGGTAATGACTTCACTTTGAATTTTCAGCTCTTTTTTTATCTTCTTTGACTTAGGCAGTTCCAGGAGAAGTGGGGAATGCTTGCACTTCTCAAGAGTCACTTTAACCAAATCAAGCTCGATGGAGCTTTTAGAAAGATTCTTCAAACCCACAGTGGTTAAAGGATTTGAGCTTTTGGTAGCAGGGGAAGGCATTTTAGCAGGTATTAACTTATTTCTTTCAGCTATAAGGAAAGATGACTGTGGAAATGCCTTCCCAAAGATAATTCTTAGAAGAGATATGCAGATATGACACTCAATTTCAAATTACACTTCATTAAGATGTGCATTTACAAGTAACAAAATAAATAATTTAAATAACTCACACACATAGAATTGAACACTAGTTTTACATGGGAAAACCCTTATAGGAGAAAAACCCACACACCAAACGAAATATCTTTGTATTATAGTAAATGGAGATTACATACAAAGTTACAGAACTTCTACTTCTAGGTGTTAATTCACAATATCAATCTTAGCATCATAAAATTTCCATGATCAACCTCACTTTAGTTCAATTCGAGCTACACATCGCTCAATGTTACAGAATGTAAAATGTCGACACAACATTTTTCCTTCATTCCAAAACCACCAAGGAACTATTTGATTTGAATTCCTCGAGCAAAATCAGTAAACAGTCTAACTAATTTTCATATCGAACCATCGAAGAGACTATGTTCAATCCCTCTTTGAACTCACCGAGTCATTTCGATAATCTCACCGTACACCAAAATATATAGTCACCCATCCTTCATCAGCTTCATCTAATCCCCGCTCTCCCTCTTAGCACGATCGGGTCCCACCAAGGCACTCGCATGATGGCTAGTTACACAACTCTACATATATCACTATTTTGATGAGACAATAGATCATCTCCCACTAAAACAAGGACATCACTCTGATGAGGGTAATACCACTCCATGTGGTTCCCACCACCACATCACCTCCATAGGCCATCGGCTTATTGACTCATCGAAGAGACTTACCTTGAAGTCCTGGTGAAATCATAAAGTCACACTAACAAGAGTCTTCCAGACTACCATCGACATGTCGAGGAGACGTGACTCAATGTATTGGTGAAACAACAAAGTCACTATGATACACTTGTTATCACAAGGATTAGCACTTGAGTGCAAAGTCGAGAGGCTCAACAATCCTATGAAACATGTGAGTACTTTCAGGTTGTGGGTACCCTATTCGAAAGTAAACCTCTGAATTATAGGTTGGCTTCCTTTTCTGATTTTTTGATAACTTAATGAAACTAGTTGGGAAAAGGGAAGAAAGTGCTAAAATGGATGCATAATTGAAAATAAAAATGGGTGATGCACCTAATTGTTACTTGATGAGAAGATTGATTCGCAACTGATTATTATGAAATCTATTTTCACAACTCAAATTGGGCAATCTAATCACATAAGTGTTTCATCAAAAGGCCTGACAATCCATTCTTTATGAAGGAAAATGATGTTTTCACAACCTAAAGAAGAGAATAAATTAAAAAAACAACTTATGACCTATAACTAAAATTTATTTTTCTGTGTGCATGCATTCATGAATATGACAGGAATTTAAAGGCTTTGAAATCAAACACATTAAATTTGCATCTAAAACATTCAATAAATACAAAACTCTTGAATATGAGAAGGATAATACTGAATTGCAATAATGAAAAGAAGGAAAATCTGCAAATGACAAATTGAATGAACCTACAAAATTTTGTAAACTGTATTAATGTAAAAGGATGAGTTACAAATCTTAGTCTCTCTACAAAAGGTATGCCAGAAGAGATGAAAAATAAGAACTAAGGAAAAATAAAGACGTTTTCCAATATATACAATAGATGAAGACTCTAATATCAGAGAGGTAGTCAGCTGAAAGTGTGAATATGACTCCTAAGAACTTCTCTCATGACCAAAAAAGAGATGGCATGAAAATGGGGTCCACCACTGAAGTGAACTGAGCTTAAACAACTCAAAACTCTACCTCATACTGTATATAACCAAAGTGTAACTCAAAAATAACCCAATGTGCATGGAGGTGGCAGCGAAAGTGAACTGGAAGTAAAAATATCTTCTCACAAACAAAAATGTGAAGCCTAGAAACAAAGGCTCATAACTGAAGAAAACTGCATGCTGAAAGCTATAAACTCCTCATGATGATTCACTTGACTTAAGTGATCTTGAAAATAACTCCAATTTGACTAAAAGTCAAAGGAAGGATCTAAAAATTGCAGTTGCATGCGTAAATTTTAGTATCACCTCCATGCACTCCTTTGCATAAGTACAAGAACTCAAAAATACTCGTCTTTTTCTTCATCAAATCCATAATAAGTTACCCCATCTCTTAGTTCACTTGCCCTTTAAAATAGTTTAATTTAACAATATTAAAAACAATTAATGATTTTTTTTTAATAATGTCAAATTAAAACATTTACAAATAAATGAATGACTTACAAAATGTATTAAGAATAAATACATGTAAAAGGAAAAGTGTATTTGGAAGAAAGACATTCCAAAGTCTTAACCACCAACTCACGGGCTCCACATGATATTAGGTTTGTTGACATAGAAGTTTTGGACCATGACATAATTATTTGAAATGATTTTTTTTTTAAAAACAAAGTAAAAAATCCATCACTCGGGTCGAGCATGGTAAAAACACCAAGGAAAAAGAAAACCCTAATCATTATACTAATTTTCTTGTCTTGGAGAATTTGTGAGAAGCTTCTACACCGCCATGGTGAAAGCACTAAGTTTTGGACTTTTGTAGATCGAGAGTTGAAGCTAAGACTTTCACGAATCCCTGTGGAGGTTGACATTGAAATCTGGAGCAATCTGGAAGTTGGATTGGGAGTTAATTCATTCAAAATTGGAGGTGTTCAAGCTGGTTTGCACAAGTAATCACCTTCATTCTCTAAGTTTATTTTCTCTTTTTTTCAAAAGAAAAAGACTTCAATTTGTTTATATAGAACAAAATTTGAAAATGGATGCATAAGCTCGACCTCTATGAAAGAAACTATTGAACTTATGCTATCTATGTTTCTCATTCTATAAGGGAAAAATGGAAATTATTTTCTTTTGTCTGTTGAAAGAATCTTTCATGGTATTTTAGTTACATATGGTGCGACCTCCATTTCTCCCGTGTACTTCCTATGCTTGCAGGCCGAGCATTCTTTGTGATTAAAATTTCTTGAGTTCCATTTCAATGAAAAAATGAGAAACTCTTTGTATTTTGAGCTCGTTATTTTTTGTATTTATGAGGGTTTTATGTACACTAAGGCCGCGACCTCTATTTTCTCCACCTGGGTGTTCTTAATTTGTAAACCCTTAGGCTGAGGCTTGAATTGAAACCATAAAGGGCTCAAAATGCATCCATAAAGAGTTTTCTCCTACCAAAATACATTTTGTGTCACACTAAAATAAATATTGAAACATTATTCTATAATGTAATGACCATTTTTCCTTTCTTTTTAAATCTCAAAACCCTAAATCATTTCTCCTTGCTCACATAAAATGAGGACTCAGACCGGATTGTACCCTAGGGTTTCACCATACCCTTACAAGTCATGGCTATAATTTTGTGCTAAGATATTTGTGAATTCAAGATCTTTTATGAGTATCTTGCTTTCTATACCTTGTTTTGAAAAGATTTGAAGGCTTCCTCCTATTGAAAATGGACATGTATTTTCTCACTAAAGCCTACGTATATGCAGATTTCACACTTAAATTTGATGTGTGATGTTGTCAATAGGGATAAAGTAACTGTATTTTGGTCACTTGGATACTCATATGACATATACAATCCTTTATATTGAATTGTACCTTCATAATGAATGTTTCAAATACTTAGGAAGCATGGCTTGCTGTCTCGAAAATAATTACTATTGTTGCATTCTATGTGTCTGATATTCGATTAAGACTCTAATGCAAACCCAAATATGGAAAGTGTTTTCAATGTGAATGGTAGCCTATTGTGAGAAAGTCACTATACAGGCTCTACATGCTTGAATGAATTTTCCATCTTTACTTCACTCATCACCACTACTGCAATTTTCATGTGTCTAAATTTTTTGTGGAGGGAAATTCCTTCTACCTTTTGATGTTTCTCAAAACTCCATGAGCTTCCTTTCACAAGGTTGTCTTCTATTTAGAACTATAATTATTGACTGAGTATGATTTACATGCATTGGATCTTGTGAAGCTTGAAACATCCTGTACTACCCAAGATTATGTAGGTGCAAGATAGTAGAGATTTAAAGAACCTTGATAACGAAAACCATTGTCACTGTGTATTGTTTGCTTTCTTTATGAATACTCTTTTGATAGGATCACCAAGCTTTAAGATTCAACCTATTCAAATGTGACTATCCCAGAGAAGGGACCTATAATGGTGGGTTGTTGTATCCTTCTCTTGATGAATCTAAGTGTCAATGATTTGTTTTGGCTCACCAAAAGTGACCCTCATGCTTTGTATATGTGCTATTTTATGGATCTTTTGAAAAAGTAGTATATTCTTCATGGTATTCACTATCATTAAAAAGTTACGTGGATCACTGTGGTTACTTTCTTCAACATGTTGTTCATGTCATTATTATAATTTGGGCTCAACCCTTGTGGGAGCCACATTTTCCACCACTCAACAATATTTGTTGGTTGAAATGACTTGATTGTACTTGTACCTGCGCACTAAACAAACATGTTAGCAAAAAAAATGAAGCATAAAGCTTCCAATGATGAATCTTTTGTGCTCTCAAATATTTGTCCTTTGTTAAATTTATCATGTGATGAATATCTTAAAGGATGTGAGGGTATGTGTAGGATCATCATGGAAAAAATAGGCCCTTAAGTGGCGATGAAAATTCAGAAAATCAGAGTTAGGAAACTTGACGTAAAAATTTGAATAAGTTATCTATATTATTTCAAAAATATGTAAGAATAGAATTTGTATCAAATTGAGTGTAGTTTCTAAACTACTAGGTTTATTTTAAAAAAAAAATCTATTTGGTGAAAATTTAAAATTTCAATGTAGTAGTACTTAAATTTCAGGGAAAAAATAAGAAGTACGTGTCTGTCTGACCACCCTAACCACAATAAAATGATAATATTTTTTTATAATATTTTAGATATAAGTAGAGAATTCATGTTGCGAGTGATACATATTTTTTTGTAATTTTTTTCCATGTAAATAATTAATTATGATTTTTTTTATTACAACTTTTTAAAAATATAAAAAACTCGTATGTATGACCACCTTAACTTGGTCAAAACTTCATGAAATTCAATTTTGTTTTTTTAATCCTATAGTATGTGAAGCATAGAATGTGACACATGTTTTGGATTCAAAAAATATGATACCTTTTGAAATCTATACATGTTTTTCAATCAACCTATCAATTAGGACTTTAGTCATAATTCAAATAGAAAATGAATAATAATTATTGATTAAATTCAAAGTAAAGCATAATTTATATTGGTGGAAAGCTGAGAATCTCCTTTAAAAACCCTTTTTGTTTCATCAATGTTTGGTAAAAAAAAAGTCGTTAGCCACATGGGCCATCATATCACTTACATATCACCACTTTTTGGTCCATCATGATCCTATACATACCCGTGAACTATATTTCTGTTGGTATGTAAATATGAGAAGATTTATGATTCTTCATTGCTCTAACATCACATTCTAACAATCTTGCAAGTACCTCTGGAGTTGGAGCTGAAACATAAACAATTGGATCTGGATATAAGAAGACATAACACAACTGTGACCAATGATTCGTCATTCTAGGCAATGACAAATCACTTATTTTCTCATATTTATTTATATCTTCAGTTGTATAGTTTACTTCTCATGCATATTTGTCATATTATCTTAGTTATATCAGTTACTCCCACGACTTGTGTGGGACCTCGTGTTTTACAGTATGAATAAAATAGAATTTCTTATGCAAATGTATGATATTCTTTGAAATGTACTTGCATAATAAAACTAAAACTTACTTGTAATCAATATTTTACACCATAATGGATTCTTAGCAGAAAATTTGTGTACATAGTGTACCTTTAACTTGAATTTTCAATTCAGCTCTACCTATTTTTAGTTGTAGCTAAAAATAGGTAACAACACTCTCATCGGAGTTTCAAGGAGACATAGAATAAGGTCTTGTCGACAAAGGAGAGTCAACCCGATAAAGGAACAAACACGCGAAACTGATAATAGGATATCAATCTAGTAATTTGAGGCACAATTTCCAACATTCTCCCACTTGACGGAGACTTAATGGCTTCTTCCAGAGTTCGACATTATTGAAAGTCATGGGACCTAAGGCTCATCAATCCGACACACCACCTGTACTTGTCTATTCTCATAGGTTTCATCAATGCATCATCAAAATTTTCTTGAGTATCCACTTTTTACAAATTAACCTTTCCATCCTCTACCATATCACAAATGAAATGATACTGAACATCAATGTGCTTCGTCCTCGCATGGAAAGTGATATTTTTCACCAAACAAATAACACTTTGTCTATTACAACAAATAGTAATCTGCCCTGCGTTAAACCCAATATGAGAACACAAATGTCTAAACCAAATAGATTCCTTGCAAGCATTAGTTGTTTCCATATACTCTGCCTCAGTAGTAGATAAAGCAACTATAGCCTATCGCTTGCTCATCCAAGTAACTACACCACCATGTAACATTAAGATTTATCCATTGGTGGATCTTCTGCTATCAATGTCCCCTTCCCAATCAAAATACACATATCCATGAATGTTTACAAATCTTTGTGACCTAGCTGAGTTACCATAATAACATAAAACATCTTCAAAGGTACCCTTTAAATACCTGAAAACTATTTTCACAGCATCCTAATGTGGTCTTCCTAGATTAGCCATAAACCAACTAAGTACTCCCACTGCTTGGGAAATGTATGGCCTTGTACAAACCATTTCATACAGTAAACTACCAACTACACTCACATAAGGCATTTTGGTCATGTCCTCCATCACAGTCTAGGAGAATTTAGACAATATTCAATGGAGAGTTTCGTTCCCTTCAAGACTAGAACAACTAACTGCTTGCAATTTTCCATATTAAACCTCTCAAGGAAAACATTGATATACTTACTTTGACTGAGCCAATTTTTTCTACCATCTCTATCCCTTTCGATTTCCATCCCCAGAATATATCCAACTGCACCTAAATCTTTCATTTCAAACTATGCTGACAACTGAGATTTTAAATCAGAAATCATTCCCTTACTATTTCCAAAGAATAACATATCATCCACATACAAGGAAATAATAAGAAATTGATCATTTTCAGATTTAAAATACACACAATGATCTGATTTTGATCATACAAATCACAATGACAACACAAACGTGCCAAAATTTTGGTACCACATTCTAGTCGATTGTTTTAAACCATATAGAGATTTCTTTAACTTGCAAACCAGATTTTCTTTACCTCTTTCAATGAAGTGCTCTGATTGTGACATATAAATTTCTTCTTCCAAATCTCCATGAAGAAACATTATCTTCACATCCATCTATTTAATTTCTAATTCATATGTAGCTGCAAGTGACAATAGAAATTTGAAATATGTCAGTTTAGCTACAAGAGAAAATATTTCTCCATAATGAATTTCCTCTACCTAGGAATATCCTTTTCACAACCAACCTAGCTTTATACTTCTCCACATTGCCATCCAAACCAATTTTCTTTTTAAATACCCATTTACAATCAACAATTTTTTGACCTTCAGGAAAAGGTACCAAGTCCCAGGTTTCATTATTTTCCAATGATGCCATTTCTTCATTCATGGCCTCCAACCAGGAATCTAAATCAGACATTTTAATTGCGTCTTTCACAGTCCTAGGCTCATCAGTGCTAGTAATTAAAGCATAGGCACAACTAGAATCCAACATGGAATATCCATACCTTTTAGGTTGTAACTTCTCCCGTGTAGACCTCCTCACATGTTGAGACTGAGGTTTTGGTTATTCTTCATGTTCAAAACTCTCATAACTACTTGAGGTCTCCTCAATATCAAGTACACTTGGAGTTTGCAGTTCCTTTTTTTCTAGAGTAAAAGGAATGCCAATTACATCCTTGTTCTTTTCTTCTTTCATCTCTAACTACAAATCCACTACAGAAGGTTTTAGCTCATGAAATATTACACTTCTTCTATACACTACCTTCTCAATAACAAGATTCCAAAGCTTGTATCCTTTCGCACCAATACCATATCCAGTGAAGATACATTTAACAACCTTGTTCTCCAATTTATATCTTTTCTCACTTGACACTCCTCACATCCAAAGACTCGAATATGTCTCACAGAGGGCTTCTTACTAGACCACACTTCCATATGTGTTTTATCTACAAGCGCCGAAGAGAGAGATCAATTTACCAAGTAACACGCTATAACCATTGCCTCAGCCTAGAACTTATTCTCCAAGCCTACTCATTATAATTCTCACCCTTTCCATCAGTGTTCTGTTTAACCTTTCAACAACTCCTTTCAACAATACCCTTTGAAATCTGCAGAATAGAATAAACTACCATTATCCATCCTTAAACATTTGATTTTCCTTCCAAACTAATTTTATACCAATTTTTTGAACTCCTTAAACTGGTTGAACACTTCTTTTTTACTTTTTAGAAAATACACAAATTCCCTTCTTGAATAATCGTCTATAATGAAACATAATATTTAGACTTCGTTAACGAAGGAACATTCATTGGACCAAATACATTAGAGTGAACATAATCCAGTATTCTAGAAGATTTATTAGGACTAGAGTAAAAAGAAACACAACATTGCTTTCCATAAATGCAATGTTCATAAAAATTAAGCTCAAGGTTACAATCATCAAGCCCTTCAACCAAGTTTTTATTCTTCAAGGCTTTTAAGCCCTTTTCTCTTATGTGACCAAGTCTATGATGCCACAACATGGTTTTCTCTACAAGAAATTTCACCTCCAAAGAGTTTTCACCCAAAGGAACAACGTTCTCCTTCCCTACACGAGCAATTTTTTCAAACTTTGTAGAGACACTATTACATTGAACAACATGTGTGTCCAGCTTATACAAAGTGCCAATGCAAGCACCCTTGGCCAGTAACATTAAGCCTCTAGTAATTTTGCAGCCATACTCGAGAATGAAACTTGCACACCAACATCATTCAACTTACTAACTAAAAGAAAATTTTGAGCCAGACTTGGTATGTGCATTACACCATCAATTCCTTTGATTCTTCCATCAGAAAATTAAATTTTGACTCTTCCATGGTCAACAATTTCAAGAGATGAATCACTTTCTAGATACACCTTTCCACCAACATAATTTTCATACTTTGTGAACCAATCTCTATGAGATGTCATGTGAAAATGTGCACTTGAGTCATCAGCTAGACATCATCTGATGCCTAGGTTGCCAAGGCAACAATGAAGGCATCTGTATCACTCTGAGAAGAATCATTATCTGAAGAGTTGTCTAATTTT
This sequence comes from Sequoiadendron giganteum, assembly GCA_007115665.2. NCBI lineage: Eukaryota > Viridiplantae > Streptophyta > Pinopsida > Cupressales > Cupressaceae > Sequoiadendron > Sequoiadendron giganteum. The sequence goes on along the minus strand of CM021103.1, from coordinate 382,895,333 downwards.
CCCACAATTCCAACATTTCATATTAGAATTATTGACTGGAGACTTTGATCTCCCTTCAAACTTGGATTTAGACTTCTTTTCTTTCTTCTTGTTTTTTTCCTTTGACCTTCCTTGAACAACAAGATCCTCCTTGGCCATCTTAGAAGATTTCCTTCATATTTCTTTTGACAATAATAAAGCAACCATGTCTTCCATCTTGAAAGTGTGTTGTACTTCCAATATGCATCACTAGATGGTCAATGTCAAGCAAGGAACACAACAAAAGCATACATTGATCCTCGTCATCAATATTTACACCTACATATGTCAACTGAGAAATAATCATATTAAATGAATTTAGATGGTCTACTATAGATGCACCTTCCTCCATCTTCAAGGAGTATTAACTTATTCCTCAGGAACAACTTATTCACCAAAAACTTCCCCTGATAAATGTCACCAATTTTCTTCCATAATGAAGATGTAGTCTTCTCCTCATGGACGTTTAAGAGAACAATTTTTTCTAGACAAAGTCTTATCAACCATCTAGATTTTCTATCAACAAGGTCCCAATCTTCTTGTTTCATGTTTGATGGTTTAGTTACAAACAAAACAATCAAAATATCTTTATCCACCAATAGGTCCTCCATTTTGAGTTTCAACAAATCAAAATTGCCACCATTGAACTTATCAATTTCTACTCTTCTTGATGTGCTTTCCATCTCAATTTGAAATCTAGAGTACCTGATTCTTCTACAAGTCTCCCACTAGAGAATTAGCATAAAAAATCCATCCTACCCATAAGGATAACACAACTGGCTAGGCTCTGATACCACTTGTAAGGAAATCTGAGTGCAAAAATTCTTTCCCAATGTTAATTATTAGAAGAGATATGTAGCTATGACACTGAATTTCAAATTATAGTTCATTAAGATGCACATTTACAAGTAATAGAATAGATAATTTAAATAACACACACACATAGAATTGAACATCAGTTTTATGTGGGAAAACCTTTATAGGAGGACAACCCACACACCAAGGAAAATCTCTTTGTATTACAATAAATGGAGATAACATACAAATTTATAAAACTTCTGCTTCTAGGTGATAATTAGCAATATCAATCTTAGCAGCATAACATTTCCCTGATCAACCTCACTTTAGTTCAATTCAAACTACACATCTCTCAATGTTATAGAACATACAATGTTGACACAACATTCTTCCTTCATTCCAAAACCACCAAGGAACTGCTTAATTTGAATTCCCCAAGCAACTGCAGTAAACGATCTAACTGCTTGCCATATCGAAACATTGAACAAACTATTCAATCATTCTTCAAATTCATCAAGTCACTTTGGTCCAATCTCACCGTACACCAAAACATCTAATCACCCATCCTCTCTTAGCTTCATCCAATCCACGCTCTCCCACTTAGCACGATTGGGTCCCACCAAGGAACGTGCGGCCCGACTGGTTACACAACTCTATATATATCACCATTTTGATGAGACAATACATCATCTACCACTGAAACAAGGATGTCACTTCAATGAGGTTAATACCACTCCATGTGGTTGCCATTGCCATGTCATCTCCATAGGCCATTAGCTTATTGGCTTGTCGAAGAGACTTACATCGAAGTCTAGGAAAAATCATAAAGTCACATCGACAAGAGCCTTCTAGCCTACCATCGGCATGTCAAGGAGACATGACTCAATGTCTTGGTGAAACAACAAAGTCACTTTGATACACTCTCATCAAATTTTTGAGGAGACATAGAATAATATCTCACTGACAAAGGAGAGTCAACCCGATAAATGAACAAACACATGACACTACTAATAGGATATCAAGCTATTAATTTGAGGCACGATTTCCAACATCAACTACAATGGGAGGTGGTTTGGGGTTAGGCTCCTCAATAGTGTTAGCATCCTCTAAAGGTTTCGTATTTTCACCAACATTATGGTTCTCATTATCCATTCTAGCAACAAAAGGGTTTTCATGAGGGTTCAAAGCTAAGGCATGCTTGTAAAGGGAAAGCATTAATCCTTGATGTAGGGGAGGGTTCACTCCTTTTTTAATATTAAGTTGTAGGGAAGATATTAAATAAAAGGGCAAATTGATTCTCTCATTATGTTGAATATGATTCAAAAAAGGAAAGTGGTATGTGTGAACTGTCATATATATTCCTTCTAGTGTAAATAATGCATCACAAACATACTCACCAGGGCATAAGGAGTTGGGAGCTCAAGCCTCGCGTACCCATTTTGAAATCTGGTTAGATTCTCTCCATCATAAAGAAACTTTTCAACACCACTCTTTTTAGCCACCTTGATTCCCTAGTTTTGCAAACTAGTAGCCTCCATAATAAACTACGTCATTACCTTGAATCTAACTACTCAAATTGCCACATTCTCCTTCCTCCATGAATTGGTAAATTTAGCAATGAGGCTTTCATTGTATCCCTTCATAGCCTCGAAAAAGGGAACCGTACCTACTCTATTGAAAATTCCCCATAGGTTCGTATTTTTTTCAAGCGCCTGACAATTTAGAGGTTTCGTGCGCTTCCGCGACCCACCCATTTTTGTGCTCTACAAACTTTTTGGATTCTATAGACTCTTCTTCATAACCCCACTCCACTTTGGCTTCCTTCTAAACTTGCAAAAAAACTATTACAAACAGTTTGGAAATAATCATGTAAGGATGTAAAATTTGAGAACTTTATTTTAGAGATAGTCGATAACACATTTCCCAAGGCTAAGAGTTCATTATTATTTTTACAAATAATTAATGACTCTTTATTATTCATTACAATAAAATCTTCACTATAGCAGATGAAATTTACATAGGGCACTTCAACACACTTGGATTTGACACCATTCTTCAACTTGATTAAAGCCATGTGATCCATAACCATCTCGGGAAAAAAATAATTATTACTTTTTTCTCTTGAGGATATCTTCTTGCACAAAGCTGTACCAATTTCATCATCATTATTTTGCATGCTCTTTATATCACTAGATAACATATACTTCCTCTGCCACTCTCACCATCATCTTTGTAAGTTGTATACATGTTCAAATTTTTCTTTTAGAACCTTATCCTTTAATGACAATGACAGTTGATTATGTTCAGCCTCCTACAATGATTCAACAACTAAGCCTTTACAATTGTGATTTAGAGATTGGACATCTAACCTGAATAGCTATCTCAATCATCATGAAGGTGTATTTAAATTATCAACCCAAGGACGTAAACTTGAAATGGGCCAACACTGTATGTGCACTAGGAGTCAAAAGTAGCCACATTCATCCTACAACTAAGAAAGACACAATATTGAAAGTAAATTGATTGGAAGGAAATAACATAAATGTTGAACATCAACCAATAACTAGACCAAGCTGAAATGCATGAGAAAAATGAAAATATGAGCGAACAAACATGAAATTACTCTGTCTTCTTTGGCTGTAGGAACAGTCAGTGCCAGATTATTAACTAATTACTGAACAAAAAATAAAAACTAAACTAAACTAAGGTATGGGTGGGCCCCCTTGGATAAGTATTCCCTAAAAATAAGGTAAACTTAGATGCACAAACTTATAACTTCATTTCATTCATTGGAAAACATGAGTACAATTGAGCCACATGATTGTATTACTAAAAACTTAAGAGTGCGAGTATATCATCAAATTAACATTCTTTAACTAGATTGTTAAACCTTTGAAGGAGCATCTGAGTCTTATTTATCTAACCATCTAGCAAGGTAGTCAACTTTGACAAAACTGGAGGACACTACATTAGGGAAAGTGCAAAAAGAGTGGAGAGGTGGCTACACATGCACAAAATCTGTTAGACATGTTTTCCTTAACGCGACTCTGGCACAATAGTAACACCTATGTATGCTCAATAGATAATTAATAGTATTTACAAGGCGGTTACAATTTGATTTGCATGAGGAATCTCAAATCTCTAAGAGTCTTCCCTCCGTTAAATAACCACCTTGTTGACCGATATGGCACATGACTAGCTAGCGAAATCTTCCTGAATTGCATGCCTCTAATTATATCAGCATGACAATATTAGTACACACAATAACTGCATATCCATAATCATCTTAAAGTGACATTCATTAATCACATGCAAAATTAACACAAATAGTTCATATAGCATGCCAATATCATTTGAAAGTTATGAAAATAAGTACATGCCCAAAGTCTATAGTTTTAAGGAAATATTATAAAAAAATCAACTCCCAAGCATCAAAGTCTTATGACAACTGTAGGAAATGGACAAAGACTCTATCAACAATTATACCATAAAATAGACTCATCACTCCCCCCAACCTTATGTCTTGTTGGTCCTCCAGCACAGGAAGAGTTGTGCTTTTGTTTGGTCAATACCCTGAAATTTGCAACTACAAGTTGTCCTACATTAGTTTCTGCTATGTCTGAATTAGGATCCCAATAGAACCCTTGTTGTTTGTCCAACCTAATCCATCTTTTTCTTTCATCAACTATTTCATACTTATAACTCCCGAAGTTTGGCATACGCCATAGTAGGATAGGTGGCTAAAAAATCAGTGAAAGCCAAAATTGTCCTTTTGTTCTTCCAATCTACATATATCTATCAACTCTCTTAAGTGTTGCAACATAGTTGTGCATGGAATGAGGCTCACCTTGCTTCAAATAATCATTTAGTTTCTTCCACCTCTGTGATAGGTGATGGAGCTTCAAATTTTGTTCTTTGAGTTCTATTATTATCTTGCCTCTGTACTGGTATGTCATACTATTTGGAAGAAACCTAAGGTTGGGGGTTTTATTTTTGCCTTCATAAAAATCCTAATGTTCTATCTAATACCTTGGGTAGGATCTATTCGGTCATTACCTTTTTGAAGAGGGTTTGAAAATGACTTATGTACCATTGATTCATCTAGGCCGAGGCCCCTTTTTATAAACAATGTTAAATATTTTTTCCTAGCTCTATTATCTCCTAAGTTTAGGTTGGTCGGTGCACCGTGTTTTAAAAACAACATTAAGCCATCATTTTTCATTGGTCTAGGCGATGTCCCCTTGCCCCTTTAATAATTGTTTTATATTTTGCAGGGAATGTTTTTTAGTGACCATCAATCATCCAACAGTTGATCCTGATCATTCCTCGCGATCCCATGATGGCCTCACCGCTGAGTTTCAACTAATTGCAATATCACGGGTGAGTACCACGTGTCTCAGCTGCCAACGCCAAAAAGATTAATGAAGTTCTTTAATTTTTCTGTCGGGATTTAATACGTTATATAGTGGATTACTAAAATAGCTATGAGATGCATGTGCTCAAGATTGACGGTGATGTTATAATCTTGATGCAAAATTTTCTCGACGGTTATGTTCATTGCTGGTGACTATTGTGAATGAACATGATTGTCAATGGTGGATATCAACGGTTGCCCGCCATTGTGTGATCCAAAGATGCAAGGTGTTTACTGATTGTGACATCACGGGTAAGTGCCACATGTACTCCCTTGGCGATGTAGAATGTGGTGGGCCCTTGGTGTTTAGATGGAGGTTGCTCAACTTTTTTGAAGTCATTCATTTGATGATCTGACAAAAAATAAAAGATCGACGGTTGGAATTTGAATTCGCATCAAATGCGATTGGATCCGTAGGTGCGGTATGTGAGTGAGCTTTAATGGCGAATGGGATGTTTACTGGCTCAATTCAATTGACATAAAGTATTTTCCTTCATTGTATTTTACCACAAAGCATTCAAGCACCTTGGCGAAGTAGTTTTAGAGCCAGAGACAAAGTTTCGAGTAATCAAAGAAAGAGTTTGGTCTTCTACAAGGTGCAAAATCTATGAGTTGTTTTATGTACTGCTTGGTTAATTTGATTGTGATTTCATGAAGGAATTATGGTGTGCTTGTCGAAGGGCTTGTTAATTGTTGTCGTAGGGTCATTGGTTTGTTTAATTGGGGGAAATAGCAAGGTTTTGCTGTAATTTCGTTTTCTGGGTAGCCCTAGTTTGTTTAAGAATTTGAATTATTTAAAGAAGCCCTAGTTCATTTGAGATGGCACCACCAAAGAAGCATTCTGGCCATGTTGATTATTTATAGAGGAATTTGTATGATGATTTTTTTGATCAACTCCCATTATCAATAAATGACAGGAGGAGGGGTTTAGTTTTGATGAATGGCAAAACCCTAGGCAAAGGACTAGTGCGCAAGAGTTATAACATTGCAGATGCTAGGGTTCCCATGACTGGTTTGGAAATGTTTAGGCTGTGGTATGGACAGAAAAAATTACCCCACCCCTTTTCTAATGGCTGGAGATATGACATGGGGAAGCTAGCAGTGCCAAATGTGTTCCCTCATGTGGACCTACTCAGAGTGGTGGCAGCACAATATGACCCTATTACGAGAGTAATAAGGGATAATGATGGTGGCGTTCTGTTGAGTATAAGCATAGATGAAATTCAACAAGTTTTTGATTTGATTGAATCTAGCTCATTTTTGGTTCCAGTTGATCTTGAGGAGATGAAGCAGGACTATGCAAGATCGAAGCCTCTTTTCAGATTGAAGTTGCGTCCTCCTCATCTGGCTAGGGTAGGCATTTCAACAACTCATATCAGCCCAAGTGACTAGGAGCCTTTCAGGCTGATTTTCTTTTCCAATCACTTTGTGGCTATATTTTATTCATTGTGCCAAATTTTGGGATTCAGCCCTAAAAATGTAATGCCAATTGCATACATGTTCATGGGGGCCCAAATTCAGCATCTTAATTTCTTTGTGGTGTATGACTTTGCATCTTTTCTGGCATAAAATATACATGAGGGATTGTTGAAGTTGTAGGTGGGGGATACTGGCACTCCTTTATTTTGGTATTCCCTATTAATGCACATGTTCTTGTATAAGAATGCCGACTTCTTCTCAGAGAAGATGGAGTTGAGGCAAGATGTAAATTGAGAAAGATTACCAGTGCAAGTTTGGAGTTTTGATTTATCATACAACAAGGGAGGTGCCGGATTTGTACAATTTTACAATTGCTTTGCCTCTAGACTTAGGGCTCGGTTGGTAGTGAATGTGCCTAGAGTCCCTAAAGACTTACATGACTTCCTCAGACCAAGAGTGAGGAAGCCTAATTTGAAAATTTGCCACAATTGGGGTGACATCATCTTGTACCCTGTAAGTACTGTTCTAAGAGTATATGGTTTCCATCAAGAATGGGTTTTTCTAAGGTCATGTGGCAAATAGGTTGAATTCACGAGAACAACCTGACAAGGAGGGGAAAAGGAACTTTGTTCCTTGACTACATTGTTATATCTGATTTTATTTTCTCCAAGGGAGGATGGGTCCACTTTGGAAGATATTTTTATGACTTTAATTTGAGGAGTGGTCCTAGGAGGCAGCATGACCCTGAGGGTTTCTTTGCCTTGTTTAGGCAACGAATTAAAGGTGGTAGGTTTGTACATGAGTTCAATTTTCCTGACGACCTAATCAGGAATGAATTTGATTTGAACAGATAGGAATTGAACAAGGAAAAGTAGATTGCATATGAGAATTTTTTTCCTATGGTGCATAAAATGGATCCAAAGTATGATCCATTAATGGAGTTCACTCCTTTCCATAAGAAAATTGACTTCTTGATGGATAAATTCAAAGAGATCATGGGCACCTTGATGACCAAGAAGGTCAATTTGGAATTAGATTTTGGTATACAAAGACCAAAGGTGAGGCCTGTGGAAACAAGGCCAGCTTATCAACCCTTAGTGAATTGGCCTCTTTACAAGAGAAAGAGGAATGATAATAGTGATGAGGAGGAGGGGGATAAGAAAGGAAAATAGATAATGAAGACATCATCACAGGCAGGTCCAAAGATCAGAGCACCTGGAGGGATAAAAATTATTGATTTTGATTCACCACTAGAGAGTGATCCTGCATTACTACCATCAGAGCCAATCCCTAAGAGGCAGAGAGTTGTTGAAGCACAAGAGACTCTGACGGATGAGATAATTGCTACAGATCAAGCCATGCAGGTTGGTATTCCTTCCCCTCCTAGATCAATACAGTTGGTGCTATCTGATATGGATGTGAAAGGACAATGTGTACAAGATGCCAGAATGGAGGCCAGTAAGGCATTCTTGGATGATGATGCATTTGTGAAGACTCCAATATTCTTGCAACTGGTGTGGAGGATGAAGTTAGAAGAATACCAAGACAAATGCAAGAAGAGGAGAGAATCAAGGCCTGATAGGTTTGATCAGGAGAATGATGATGAGGTGAAGGCCAAACTAATGGAAGAATTCAAAAGCATCACTCCTAAGGAAGGAAGGAAACTAGTGACTCAGGCTGGTGTCCTAATTTTTCCTGAATGGGACATAGTTGATGCAGTAGCATTCAATGCTATTTTAGAGTCCAAGCATCCCATACAGAACAGTGAGGAAGAGTTTAAGGCAGCTCTGCAAGACTTTGCCTTTAGTGAGGAATATGAAACTTTGGCAATTTGGGCATTGGCACCCCAGGGCAGAAAGCCAAATGTGACTGATATTAGCCCAAACCTAAGGGGATGGTTAATAATCAAGAGAGCTTCTAAAAATTCAACTACATAAGCTAAAATCTTGATTGTAAATGTGGCCAAATTGGCCCAGAAGATAGTTGAAAGAGAAGAAGCTAAAAAGAAGAGTTTGATGGAAAAATATAACATCATAATTGGAGAGTATAGTAGGATGCAGCAAAGGAATGTTGAGCTGAAATTTGAGGTAGATAGGTTGAAATATAGGTAGGTGGGAGAATCCTTTAGTGCTCGTGGTATCATGGCATTACCTTCTACATCAGGATCAGTACCCCCTACTTCTCCAATTATTTCTACTCCAGGATTCCCCATCTAGATGCCTTCTCTCAGTCCTACATTAGGGCCAATTGAAGAAGAGGTTGAATACTCTGTGGATCCCACTAAGAAGCGGATGTTAAATAAGATCACATCATTATAGGCTGCTTTAAAAGCAAGTGAGGAGGGAGTAGTTTCCAAACAAAATGAGGTTGTTGATACAGTTCTGAGGCACCTGAATGAGAAGGTTGATGGTAGATTACCATCAGTATATTCTTTATATTCTTTATTCTTGGATGAAATAAGAAATATTAATAGGGATCAAGAAATAGATTTTCCCTTGGCTGAGAAGTGGATCCCTAGGGAAAATGATCTGCATATTATATATAAGGCCTCTAGATTTGATGCAGATAATAGGCCCCAATCATTGAGGCCTACTCATTTTTTTGTGAAATTACTGAAGGGTTTTCAAGCCTTGCTAGTTGATTTGAGTAGGAGGATTAAGGAACTAGTAAAGAGTTTTGATGATTGGAGTGATACATATTTTCTAGATATAATTGATGCACAAGGAAACATTAAATCACTGCAATAGTGGCAGGATAGAGCAGATGAAGTCATCAACGCACAAATCAAGTTGATTTGTGATGATTCAGACTATCATTTGTTGGTGAGTAGCATGGATAAGATAATTAACACCAACACATTTTTGGAGTCTTTTGAAAGAGAGGCCAATCAGGTAGCAGTGAAATACGCACCTTACAATACCAAGGTGAATGAGGTGGTAAATTTTGATTGGCCAACGGATGAAGAATATTAGAGATGGGTGGACAAATATCTACCCGAGGAGGAGTAGGACAATGTTGATTGTTGATGGTTAACAGTTCAACTATTATAGTTATAACAAATTATGGTTATGTCTTGATGGCAGTTTTGGTGTAGGTTTCTTGAAGTGTGGCTAATGTAGCAGCTATTTTTCCAATAGATGGGATAAACAAGAAGATTCTTCAAGGACTCAGCTATTGTAACAAATTTTTGAAATATCACAAGGTGGTCCAAGTGATCAGTGACAGGTGTATTTATGGCCTGATGCTTGTTTTCTCCTTCATTGTCTATAAGAAGGATTTCAAGGCCAAAAATATGGGTTAGCAAGTTAGATATTTTTAGGTCGAGTCTAAGCATAGTTGCAGAGCAAGTTGTAAAGCCTATTGGTTTAGGGAAAATGCAATTTAGGTTTTTGTGTCATTCTGTAGTAGGGTTTTGAATTTATGAGGGTTTGATGTTTCATGATAGTACTAGAATATGAATTAGAATGATTCATTTTGAGCTCATGTCTCTCCCTTGTATAAGCATATCATAATATTGAATAATATAACCAAGGGTTATAGCATTCATCTCACTATTGTGGTGTGTATGATTCTCATTTTGTCTTTAATTCAAATAATTAATTAAAGTGCTTGAATGGAGTTATAGGTGGATATGTTTACGAAGGGATTTGATAAGAAGTGTTGGGTTAGGATATAAATTGATGGTATTGTAAGGAAATATTGTCAGAGATCTTATATGCTATGTGTTTGAATCTATCATAGATCCTTAAATGCTTGTGAATTTGACTCCCTAATGGTATATGGCACTGATCTAAATTGTATGTGTTTGTGAGGTTTTGTATTTGCTTGTCTTTGCTTAGAGCTTGCTACAAATTTCAAATCAATGACTATCTTAAGTTGTGAAGTATTTTTGTAATCATCTCATGCTCTAAGTAGTTGATACTATTGATGAAAATCCAATTCTATTCAGTATTATCCTATTCTATTGAGCTATTAAATGAGATTATCTATTATTGTTAATGATTTTTTATAAGTTTGGTGTAGAGATTATAAAAACATTAAGGGGATTACCCTCCTGGGTCTTGCAGAGCCTAAAGTGTAGGAGGTTTTTGTTAAAACCCTCGTCAGTTGGTCCAAGTCCTTCGAGCTGCCCTTGATTAGAATTGGCAATTCTATAGGTAGAATGGAAGATCAACCTAGTTGCAGTAAAAACAACCAACAACAGGTATCCCATTATAGATTCTCCTGAGGTTCTTGCCATCTCCTCATACTCTTTATAAATTGCCTCTCTCTCAGGCAGGATCCTATTGCCATAGCTTGGTCGGTATAGAATTTTGTGCCAATCCTTGAAAATTTCTCTTGGATGTCTAGATTAAGCTCTAATGGGCAGGGGAATGCTGGATTCAATTTTCCTATAAGCCCTGAACTTCTTACCCCAACTAACTTCATTCTGTATCCAAGATATGGATGCCCTTAATTGGACATCTGCAACATATAACGATGGATTCTAATCATGGTTTTTGGTCACAACTTAATTATGTAAATAAAATTCACACAACAAATTCTTCATCTCAGGAGGAGCAATCTGATAATCATTGAAAAATTCAGTAGGAGTCTCAATGGAGGGGTTCAAACTTGAAACAATCCTTGCTAGCTTAAAAGAAAGATGCTTCTCCTTTAAATATAGAGCATAGACCCTCGGAGGAGCCCTACACTCTAATATCTGTAGTACTAAATTTGTCATGTCATCCACCTTCTTCTTTAAAACAACAATTTCTTCATTCTTATCTTCAATCTCTTCATCTCTCTCTTCAATTTCCTTCTTTAGCCTACGTTTTTTCTGCTTTCCATTCTTCTTCCCTCCTTTGAAAAATTAGATGGCCTATGTACTCCTACCATCATTTTACCTAGCACTTATGCTTGATCTTGGTAGAGTACCAGCTATAGGGCTTTTGTTTTCTTAGCCAATTCTAGCTACAGGGGTGTTGACTGTTCTCTCAGTTCAAGTTGTAGGGCCTCTTGTTCTTGTTCTTTCTCATGTTGTGGGAACTCTTGTTGTAGGAACTCTTGCTTCTGCACTTGCTGCAGGAGTTCCTAATTTTCCTCACACACCTGGTTTTCAACTTGTTCTACAATATTAGCAAGATTTTCCAGTGTTAAATTTGTTGCTTCCTCAAATATGTCCTTTTCCTCAACATTCACCTGCTCCATTAGAGCTTTTGTATCCTCCCATGAATTTTTTCCAATTTTACGGCTTTCCTCCAGAGGTACACTAAAGGATAGCCTAGTTGATCTTGATTTTCTGGGAGGGTTTCTTCATTTTTCCTTTGTTGTAGGAAGAACAGTGTCAACCTTCCATTTCTTGGAGCTTGGCACTTCTTTTTCTTCAATTTTCTTTTTAGCTTTTCCTTTATTTAGTTTCACCTTCTTCTAATGTGCCCTAGTTCTAATTAGGGTACCAAGAGGAACATCATCATCAGAATCAAGAGAGGAACTCTCTTTATTAGAATGCTCTACCTCAAAAGAACTAATCTCAATAGTTTTTTTGGATGTAGGAGAGTTTCCACTAGGGCTTGCATTAGAAGTTGAGGCACCAAGAGTGGCCCCAAAATTGATCCTTCTCCTACAAACCCTATGAGGTTGAGGAAAAACACTAGGTCGCAAATTATTTGGTCTAATTTGATCAATATTCAAAAATTCTTCCCAAGAAATATCAGACACATCATGTAGAGACTTTTCAACTAATAATTTGATCAGACAATGATGGAAAACATAATTGTCCCTACCTTTCTGGGTCTCATCTACCATGATTGAAATAAGGTGGTATAGCATGTTGGACACATTCATTATCCTTTCATGCCTCATGTGGTTCGGGAGTTTAAAATGCATGAAATGTAAATTCGATGGGCGACCTTTGCTGGTAATATACTTCACAACATAAACTGTTGCATGCTTCCATAGCTCGGGTAGAGAAGTCCTCTTTGCACCTTGTTTTTCCATGCTCAATGGAGGGTCATTAGGTTCTGTAAATTTGGCCCTAGCCAACTTGGAATCCCTGGTATTAGGGTAATGTTCACCATCGACAAGAAACCCTTTTATTTCTGCAATTCTTTCCTTCGTAGCTGTGACTTCCAACCCCTTTACTGTGGCATTTGCTTCAGAAAATGTTTGGGCGAATTCCAATGTAACATCTTCATCAAAACCATTTAGCTTTAAGAAATAGTCTAGCCATCCATAGTTTCTAAACTTGGTCAGGCAAGGTGCATCCTATATTAATACATCAATAACTATAGGTTCATTTCAAATTAACCCACCTCATATTGTCTGCAATTAAACAGTCACTCTGCAAAGTTTTTCTTCCCACAATCCTCATCCGAATGCCAAACTTCTCCTTCCTGCAACTCTGCTAAATTTACAGTGCTGGGTCATCTGAATTTTACCTTTTGGATTAAGATTATGACAGGAGCAATTAAATCCATAAAGGATTAATAAATGCATGCTATGATTAAGGAAAATGATGGGTATGGATTATCATTTCACATATATGAGCCACCATCTCACTTAGAATTTAAATTGGCTCAATATCTTTAATTTTTTTGATGTGAACTAGTACAGACAGACATGCAGACATGGCATTGGCACATCCCCCCCAACCTAAATTTTCACATGTGTCCTCACATGTGAGGTGGAATGTTGATTTGACAAGGGCAAGGAATAATTACATGTTATGGAAAACGTCCATATTAATTCACAGTAATTAAATAAATGCACTAAAAGACAATTAAGATATAAAAATTGATGTGCACATACCTAAATTCATGGAAGATTTATTGCAAAGATTATGGAGAAAGTACCAATCACTTTTTAAAAAATTAGTTGAGCAATTAATGAAAGCGGAGTAGAATGAGGTGGAATGGAATGAAATGAAATGAAGTGAAGTGAAATGATGGTGGTGAGGTGGAAGAGAGAGAAAGGTGGAATGAATGGGTGGATGGGTGAAGAAGTGGACCCCCACAAAGTGGGAGTATTTATTATGACAAGTTACATACCTTAATTAGCCAGAAGAAGGGACACTAGGTCCACTTCTTTCGGCTATAGGAATTTTGGATGCTGCATGCTGAGTGAACTGTTGTAGGAACTCTTCCTTAGAATTTGGCTTGTGATACAATCTTAAGCGATGACCATTCACCAGCATCTTAAACCTAATAGGGTCAATGGTAGTAAGCTGAACAAATCCATTGCAAAATACTTCAGCCACCTCATATGGTTTGAGCTACCTTTTCTACAATTTTCCTACATTATCCTGATATCTTGGGTCATAGAGTAGTGCCCAATCTCCAAGCTGAAATTTCTTATCCTTGATGAGTTTATCATGCCACTTTATTCGTTGATTCTGCACTACCTTTGTGTGATGCAAAGTTTCCTTCCTCATCTCATCTAAAGCATTCAGTTGCATGATTCTATCTCTTTGTGCCTTAGAGATATCAATCCCCAGTTCTACTATAGTTTAAGAGTCTTATGCTCAAATTCAATGGGAATCATGGTTGTCTTTCCATACAAACACTCAAATGGAGTGAATCCTATAGTTGTTTTCCAAGTGATTCTATAAGCTCAAACAACTTTCGGTAGCCTGCTTGCCCAATCCTTTTTTATGGATAGCCAATGTTTTGGTCAGAATGGATTCAATTTCTCTGTTGGTCACCTCAACTTGGCCATTGGCCTAGGGGTGATAAGGAGTAGACTTCCTGTGCCTAATTTTATACTCATTGACCACTGTTGTAACAAGGGTTGAAGTGAATTGAGTCCCTTGATCAGTCACTATCTCTCTTGGAACCCCATACCATTTGAAAATATCCTCATTCAAAAAATTTGTGACCTTATTATCTCTTGCACTCCTTATGGCCCTAGCTTATACCCATTTAGTTACATAATTAGTGCATACCAAAATATAGGATTTACCTTTTGATGGAGGATCAATGGATCCTACAAAATCTAGTCCCCACTTATCAAATGGACTGATTACTACCTAGGGGTAAAGTGGCATCTCATCATATTTGGTTGGCTGACCCATCCTTTTTCATCTATCACACTTCCTTGTATATATCCCTGCATCCTTCTGGAGTGTTGGCCAATAATATCCTGTGTTTAAAATCTTCATTGTTGTCCTCTTGGTTGCAAAATGTCCTCCATAGGGCTCATTGTGGAATGCATGCAAAATATCATATGTCTCATCTTCTCTCACACATATCCTCATGACCTAGTTAGGTCCAGTGTTGAAAAAACATCTAACAATCCATGAGAAAGGGAAAAAAAAATCAATGAGCACTCTCCTCTCTTTTGGAGAGAAGTGAGGAGAGGCTCACCCTGTGACCAGAATATTAGCTATGTCAGCATACTAGGGTGTCTACACATTGATGGAAAATAAGTGCTCATCATGGAAATAATCATCTATGACTTGATTGTCCTTTGATTTGGTCATCCTTGAAATAAAATCTGCAACAACATTGGCCTTCCTTGGTTTATCCACGATGGTTATGTCAAACTCCTGCATCAATAATAACCATCTCACTAGCCTTCTCAAAATATAAGGTTTATTCATGAGGTATATAATGGCTGCATGATCAGTGTGCACAAAGATCTAGTAGCCTATTATCTAATGTATGAATATTTTTAAAGCATATATCACTGCTAACATTTCTTTTTCTATCATTGTATAGTTGAATTCAGCTCCTTACAGATTTTTGTTGACAAAGTAAATGGCATTTTAAATAGCTCCTTCTTTCTATCCTAGGACTACTCCTATAGCATAGTCTGATGCATCTATATGGATGTGAAAATAAATCTCCCAATTAGGTCCCTTGAGCACAAGAGCATGAGTTAAAGTTGCTTTCAAGTTAGAAAATTCCTTGTCACAACCTTCTGTCCATTGGAACTCAACATCTTTAGTTAGGAGAGTATACAATGGTGCTGCCATTTTTCTGAAGTCTTTGATGAACCTCCTATAATAACTTGCATGTCCTAAGAAAATCCTAACATCTTTTTGTTTTGCAGAGATAGGTAGATTGGTAATCACCTCAATATTTGCAGGATCTACTTGAATTCCTTTGTGAGAGATGTATTGTCCAAGAACTACACCTTCCTGCATCATCATGAAACACTTTTCACTATTTAAAGATAGATTGTGATCTTCAAATCTCTATAGGAGTCTCTTAATATTTTCTAATGCTTCATTGAAATCAACACCATAAGTAGTGAAATCATCCATATAAATTTATATGCAATCATGAGAGATGTCTGAAAATATGCTAATGTTTGCCCTCTGAAAATTTGCAAGTGCATTGCATAAGCCAAACGAAATTACTAAGTAGGCATAGGTTCCCCACGAACAAGCACAGGTGCTATTCCCCTATCCTCTGGTGAAATTTGGATCTGGTTGAGGCCACTGAATCCATCAAGAAAAGAAAAGTACCGCTTTCCTGTAAGTGACTCCAGAACTTGATCTATGAATGGTAAGGGAAACTGGTCCTTTTTGGTGGTAGAGTTAAGTTCTCACAAACTCACCACTTCCCTCCTTTTTTTGGCATAATCACCAATGGGAAAACCCACTGGCTATTTGAAATGGGGTAGATAAATATTGCATCTAGCAATTTTTGCAGTTCCCCATTTACTATTTCTTTCAATGCAGGGTTAATTCTTCTTTGTGGCTGCCTCACTGGTGTACAATCATCTCTTATGTATATCCTATGAGTGAAAAGTTTAGGGTCCAATCCCTTCATATCATGATAGTCCCATGAAAATGCATTTTTGTGGGCCCTTAGTAAGTTTTCCAATGATAATTGTTTCCTTCACTCAATTTACTATTGATATTCAGATATTTCCCTTCTAACACTTGCACTTTTGTAGTTAACTATACCATATCTACTTCACTAATTCTTGGTACCTTGAGTTCATGTGGAAGCAATGTGTGATACATACCTATTTCTGCAGGAAGTTTGGTTGCAGGAAGAATGTCTGCAGGATGAGCGTCTGCAAGAAGAGTGGTTGTAGGAACAGCAGGCAAGAGTGTCTTCCCTATATCAAAAAAATCATATACATGAGAGGATGATGCTTCCTCTATCTCATAATGGTCCTGAATTATGGTGGACAATACTTCATCTTCATCTTGAAGCTGTAGGAAAGGACTTTTGCTGAACATTATAAGTTATGCCACAAAATTAATTTCTTTTGCCTCATCACCAACATTTGGCCATATAGGATCATCCTTATCATGGGATGGTTGAGCAGGAGGGTAGAGAACAATATTTTTGGTGCTCTTTCCATCAAAAATGGTGTTGTCTCCTATTCAACATCTAATATAAGCATCTTTTGTTGCTAACCATGGTCTTCCAAGAATAATGGAGTACCCACCCAGTGTGGCTTTAGGAGAAAGAATCATAAATCTGTTGGGTTCTCCCAAGAGTCTAGATTTACCACTAGATCTTCCACTATACCATTAGGCTTAATATTAGAACTATCATCAAGCTATAGGACAATAGGAGTAGGTCTCATGCTTTCAATATTTAGTTGTTGCAAGATGTCCTTGGTAATTATATTTATTGTTGCTCCCAAATCAATCAGAGCATTCTTTATCTGCATCTCGTTTATAAAAATTCCTACCACGGGACTCCCTGGGTCAGTATACTTGGGAATAGTCACTTTCCCAAGCATGATGTCAGCAAGATGTCCCACCACATGAACTATAGTGGGGTCTTTCTTCATCTTGCCTAGCTTCTTAAGGCATGCTTCCTTGATTGCTTTTCCATATATGGGAACATATTTTATGGCCTAAAATAGAGGTTTTGGACACATATATGCTTCAACTGATCTAGAATGTCAAAATTTGTGTCCTCCTTTTCTTTATTTTGTTTCACAATTTCCAACCTCTAGGGAAATGGTGGTTTAGGTTCAATCTACTTGGTTGGAACTGGTTTAGGATTTTTAGGTGCACAAGGCTGAATGGGGACATTTAGAGGCTCCTCCTCTTCCATAGGAAGCTCAGTGATAATTGATGTGGAAGGAGTTGGAAAATTAGTTCCTAAATGCAAATGGATGTCACTTACACTCACAACATATGTAATGAATTGATTTGGATCACTAGAGTATACTAGTTGTTGTTGTGGTTTATTATTTGGGTTAGGTATGGGCTGGGTTGGTAGTTGATTAGGTTTAGGTGCATTTTAACTTGAATTAGTAGGAGGAGGCATTATATCAGGTTGCTAGGGATGAGAAGGTGGCTACATGTAATTGGTTGTCTACTTTGGCCATTGCTGTCCTCCCCTCCATTGAAATGTTTGCTGCCAATTTCCTTGAAACTGCTGCCAATTCCCCTAAGGTTTATGCCACTAGGATGAAGAGTTTTGGTGATTGGGCCAAGCATTCAGAGGGTTACTCCAAGGCTATGGTGGATATCCTCCATAATTGGATGGATATGGGGGTTTCCATTGATTACTAGATGAATAAGAATTAAAATATGGCCCAACAAAAGATAATGGATCTGGTGGCATACCTTGTCTTGGAGCCCATAGCCTCCTTTGTGCAACATAGTAGACTTGATCATCTTCACCTTAGATTGGATTGAACTCATATGCCATATGCTTGTTGTCAATATTAGCTATCATATTGCATCTATGGTCCTTCTTCTTTTGTTTGTAATGAGGGCAATATTTTTTCAACATTGCCTCTACCTCCTCTTGTTTCTTTTTGGCTTGAAGTGAATCCAGCTGAGTAGCCAAATTATTCATGATGTCTTGTTTGAATTCTACCAGTAAGTGAGTGATCTCCATCCTTGAAACTCTATTGGTAGATGACTTAACCATAAAGGATTGGTAAGCTCTCCCTTTCTTTGAGGCTACCCTAGAATAGTTTTGACATATCTTCTTGATATCTTCTCGAGGAACTTGGGTGATATCTCCTCCTCCCATCGGGTCTAAGGCATCAGTACAACTATCATTAATTCCTCTCAAGAAAATAAGCTTCTATGATTCTTAATTGAGTGTATGGTGTGTAGATTTCTATAGGAAAAACAAAAACCTTGAAATGTAATCCTCCAGGCTCCCATCTTCCTTTTGTTGCATCCTAAAAATGTCATCTTCTCTCATGCCACTGCCCTTGCAATAGTCTTTGTATTTCTCAAGGAACTTTGTCTTCATGTGCTCCCAAGTCTCCATAGTATCTATGCCTAGGCTCATGAAGCATCTTAATGCAACTTCTTTCAAAGTGGTAGGGAATAGCTTAAGCCTATGGGTATCAGTGGTATAGTCATAACTCTTGCAGAGTATATCAAACTCAAACAAGAATGTATCAGGATCTTCTATGACAAGTCCATAGAACTTAGGAAGGACTAAGGTAGGGATATTTTTGAGGTTTTCTACTTCATTTGATGAGCAATGGAGAAAGGAAAAGTTGGTTGGTTAGGTCTGTTAGGTTTGTTTCCATTTGCATCACCCCTGCCTACTTGATGAAGTTCCAAAGCAAAGGGGTCTTCAATCAAATTTTGATCTTTAGAGGAAACTTTAGAACTTTTCAGATCTGGAAATGTATCAGCAAAGAGGTGTGACTCTTCTTATTCTTCATTTCTTGTTAGGTTCTGATACTCAACTATTTAGAATAGATCAGGATTGTTAGGAAGGAATCTCCCATGAGCATCTCTTATCCTTTCTCTATGCATACGGTATCAACTCACTATCAGCCAACTCACACAAAGAATTGGAAAAATAATAGGGGGTCATAAATTTTCTAACTGAGGGGTATACTAAGAACAACTTCCACAAATACTACAACAAGCAAAACTATCAATGACTCCAAAGAACTTCCTAGTTTGACACCATCCTCGATAATGGTGCCAAAAATGTTGGCCTCCTACAATGATTCAAAAAATAAGCCTTTACATATGTGATTCAGAGATTAGAAATCTAACCTGAATAGCTATCTCAATCATCATGAAGCTGCATTTAAATTATCAACCCAGGGATGTAAAATTGAAATGGGCCAGCATTGTATGTGCACTAGAAATCCAAAGTAGCCACATTCATCCCACAACTAAGAAAGACACAATACTGAAAGTAAATTGCTTGGAAGGAAATAACATAAATGCTAAACATCAACAAATAACTAGACCAAGCTGAAATGCATGACAAAAATGAAAATCTGAGTGAACAAACAGGAATTTACTCTATTTGCTTTGGTTCTAGGAATAGTCACATAATAGAATTATAGTGGTTGTAGGAACAATCAGTGCCATATTCTTAACTAATTACTTAACATAAAATAATAACTAAACTAAACTAAGGTATGTGTGGGCCCCCTTGGATAAGTATTCCCTAAAACTAAGGTAAAATTAGATGCAAGAACTTATAACTTCATTCCATTCATTGGAAAACATGAGTACAATTGAACAACATGACTATATTACTAAAAACTTAAGAGTGTGAGTACATCAGCAAATTAACATTCTTCGACTAGACTGTTAAAATTCTGAAGGAGCATTTGAGTCTTACTTATCTAACCACCTAGAAAGGTAGTCAACTTCAACAGAACTGAAGGATGCCACATTAGGGAAAGCACAAAAAGAGTGGAGAGGCGGCTATGCATGCACAAAATTTGTCAGACATGTTTGCCTTAACATGACTCTAACACAACAATAATTCCTACATCTAGTCAATGAACAATTAATAACATTTACAAGGTGGTTACAATTCGATTTGCATGAGGAATCTCCAATCACTGAGAGTCTTCCCTCCATTAAATGACCACCTTGTTGACCAATATGGCACATGACTAGCTAGCAGAATCTTCCTGAATTGTAGGCCTCTAATTATATCTGCATGACAATATTAGTACACACAACAACTGCATATCCATAATCATCTTAAAGCGATATTCATTAATCACATGCAAAATTAACATAGATAGTTCATATAACATGTCAATATCATTTGAAAGCTATGAAAATAAGTTCATGCCCAAATTATATAGTTTTAAGGAAATATTATAAAAAAATCAACTCCCAAGCATCAAAGTCTTATGACAACTACAAGAAATAGACAACGACTCTATCAATAATTAGACCTGTAAGAGAAGGGGTATTTTCTACTCATGAGTTCTCTTCAATCAGAGAGCCTTAGGTGACGAACTACCCTAAACTACCTCAAAGGACATTGGTGAGAGTTCTAGAACTAGAAAGAGTAGGTCACAGAGATTCTCAGGACAAACTTTCAAGCTCTTGGCCTAAGGACATCAGCGCAGAATGCAGATGACAATGTGGCGTGCTGGCATCCTCGAGGTGCACTGGCATCTCATATGAACCAAAGAGCGATTTTATCATAGAAAAACTGCGAAGTGGCTACTCACAAACTCATTGCTAAAAACTTTTGGAAAGTGATAAAGAAACATAATGTGATAAAGGAAATAGATTGAAATAGAAAAGATAAAGACAAGGAGAAGAAGGGAAAGGAAATGATTACAACCATGCAAATGATGAAGCCTCCAACTTGTGAATGTATTCAATACCTTCACACAAGAGAGAGAGAAAGTGTTGGGGTTGTATAGGGGTTTTCCTCAGTCAAACCCCCATTTTGGTGTTCTCACCTCCATAGACAGCTAGATAGATAGAAAAGTATGAAGGAAATGAAGTAAAGTACATAAAATCACTACAAAATAGTGTTATGCTACTCAACCAAATAATAGAGGAGAGGAGTGAAATTTTACCACCTCCACCCAAAGCACTCAAGGCTAGTAGGGGAGAAAATGAGAGGAACTCAAGCCTCTATTGCTGTGGTGTTTCATTCCACACTTGCTCTACTAAAGTGATGGAGTGTTGATGTTGTTGTTGTGAAGTGTAAAGTGTTGAGTGATGGATGGAGAAGTTGCTTGGAGCTTGTAAAGATTTGGAGCGTCAAGAGAGAGCTAGAAAGGATGGAGAGGTCCAAAGACCCAAGAGATGCCAAATGGAAGCCGAAATAGTGAATATGAAGAAAAGAGGGAAGAAAACGGCCATATTCAAGTCATTCGACCAAAGAGGATGTTACAAATCGACTCCCAATGAGAATGGAAACACCTTTGTAGGCTCTGAACACGAGAATCCATCAGGAACGTTAGCGCTCCACGTAGACATTTGTGCGCTGCATAGGCATCCTAGATAGAAATTCCTCTACCGATGCTAAAAATAGGTGCCAAGTGGAACAAAGGCAACAAGCTTATGTGGAATTTTTCCTTCGGATTTGGTTTTCTAAAGTGCTAAGGGAAAAAAGGGAATTTTTATTAGGGGTGCAAATTCATGTTGATACATTTTCTCCCCACTTTAGCGAGCATGAGTACCGATGAGTGCTTCGGTAAAGTAGATCGAGGAAGTAGCAGAGTAAGAAAGACCTGCACAAGATGACAATGTTAGAGAATTAAAGGATTTGAGTTAGCCAAGTGGAAGAGACCTTGATGTAAAAGGTTGTCTCAGTACTATGCGTCATCCCCAAATTAAAGATACTAACACATTGAAGAATTTTGAGCTGAAGGAAGAAAGGGAATATACTTAGGATGAAGAAGATGCAGATCTTCAATCCAGTATATACAATAGTTTAACAATGAAAGAGTGATAAAAGCAATCCCCGCTCAAGGAGGAAAACCCGTACCATCGAGTAAGAGTGATAAAAGAAATTCCTGTTCAAAGAGGAAAACCCATACCATCGAGTGTGAGTGATAAAAGCAATCCCCGCTCAAGGAGGAAAACCTGTACCACTGAGTAAGAGTGATAGAAGCAATCCCCACTCAAGGAGGAAAACTCATACCACCAAGTAAGAGTGATAAAAAAGCAATCCCTGCTCAAGGAGGAAAAACCCGTACCACTAAGTAAGAGTGATAAAAGAAATCCCCACTCATGGAGGAAAACCCATACCACCGAGTAAGAGTATAGAAGCAATCCCTGCTCAAGGAGGAAAACCTGTACCACCAAGTAAAAGCAAAACCTGCTTCAGAGTAGAGCCTGTATCACAAAGTAAAAGTGATAAAAGAAAAACCCACTTTGGAGTAGAGCCTGTATCACAAAGTAGACAGTCATGCAAACAATCGTTAAGTTGGAAGACTTTCAAAGGTGTCACTCGAGAACCCTTCAAAAGGAAGAGGGGTCCACTCAAGGGACACGCTGTTTGAAAAGTGAAGTCTAGTTGGGTTGCTCCCAAGCTAGACGCAAAGATGTGAGGCGGGTCTAGTCGGGCTACCCCTGAGCTAGATGCAAAGATGTGATTTCAAGGAGAAAAGCTTTCAAAGGGGTCCCTTGGGAACCCTTCAAAAGGAAGAAGGGGTCCACTCAAGGGACACTCAAGTTGAAAGACATGGAGGAGAGAGAGGGGTCCTTAAGAAGGACACACATATCCAGAATGATTTATCACTATCCCCATAAAAAAGGGGAGGAGAACCACACAATATATTTAGGACAGGATAGAGGTAGACCTCGATATCACTTGTTATTTGAAAGAAGAGACAGGGGCATCAACAACTCGAATGAGTTATGGCACCTGAATCATGAAGTTGTTGTATCTTATCCTTCAAGGCCTTACATTCACTAGTGGAATGGATAGGCACTCGATGGTATGCACAAAAGGAATATTTCTCATGATCATGCTTGTGATATTTCTTACGTGTAGGAGGAGGAAGAGTAATTAAGTGGGCTTTTATAAGTTGCAACAAGATACACTCCTGCTTAGATAAAGGATGAGGAGCGGGAAGCAGCCCTTTCTCTTGCAGAGAAAAGTTTGACTTCTCACAAGAAGGAGAAGACACGAAGATAGAAGAAAAAGGAGGATGGACCAATCAATGAGAAGGAGGTTGAGCGGACATTGCATCAACGTTCAACCATGGTTTCTGCTCAAATGGTTTATTTGAGAAAACAAGCCCCAAGTTACACTTATGAGGTGTGAATTCTATAGGGACTTGTATGCCTTGTTAATTACACCCACAACCTTTACACTCATAGCCATACTTAGAGACGAGCTTAAAGTCGGGGCCATAACATGTTTTCAAATCATGAGAAGAGGGGGGATCCTCATAGAGAGCATTATTCTAGCAAGGGGGAACATACTCCTCTATGATATTGCCATCATCCTCTCTACTAGGACTGCCAACATTATCCTCCTTAGCCAAAGCATAATCATCTTCCTTAGAAGGAGGATCAACACTAAGAACATTACAGTTTGCATTCACATGGTCTCTTGATACAAAAGGACAATCATCTTCAATGGCGGGTGCGAATGAGGTCATCGAAAGGTCTAAGCGGATCAGGTCAACTTTATATTCCTGAACAAAGGAATTTGAAAAGTCTGGAGGACCCCAATCATCACCATGACACGCATTCCTTTGTGAAGAGGTAGAATGAGAATAATTTGCTTCACAAGGATCTTCTCTAGGGAAATTCATCTCAAGGGTATACGGTAACTTCTCTAACATAACATATACAAGGGTAGGTATAGTAACGAGTCCAAGCTGCAAAGGTAATACTATCGTACCTAGAGTTTTTTTCCCAACATTATCAAACCCACAAATGTCAATAGAAGAAGCATTAATAGAAGATGGATCAACATTAATCCTAGGCAATAGATCAATACTACATACATTAAGCATCGAATCAGTGTCAATGAGAGTACATCTAATTCTGATCTTATTAATGTTAACTATAATCATTAGAGGATTTTCTTTCTTATGTACTTCCAGAGGTGGGAGTTCCTGAGGATAGAATGTGATATTTGGTCAATCCACACAAATATAAGCTATCAACGCATCAACATCTACCAGCCTAGCGGAAGAAGGCAAGAGAACCCTTTGCAAGGATTCTTGAAGCATACCAAGTGGTAAACAAGAGCAAACTGAAGCAAGTCCCATAGTGAGATCTTAATCGGAGCAACCTGAGATTGCTCGACAAGACCATTATCACTAGGTGCTTTAGTCATAGTTTTAGGAGCTTGAGAAAGTCTTAGTTGTTTATTCATTCTAGTATCATAGGTACGAGCTACCGCTCTATAAGAGGGAGCCTTAGAAAGATTGGGAGATTTATTATCAAATAGAACACCATCAATAGAACAAACCCTTTCAGGAGAAGGACTAGCTGGAGTCACGTAAATGACTGGTCTCTTAGGCCTTTGAGGGGCAACAAAGACATAGATTACATTTACAAAATCATCATAACTAGTAGGATGATTATTCAAAGACATGTTCTCAACATCGATCCAAATAGGATCAAATGTGGAAGGAGATTCCTCATGTACTAATGTATCATCTCTACGAGAGAGTGCATTAGCATAGACAAGGAATTCATCAGTCATGCATGCAACATCTCTAGAAGAGAGTGCATCAGAAGGAGTAGTAGATTCAGCATACACCAATACATCATCTCTAGAAGAGGGTGCATTGGGATGAAGGGTAGATTCATCATTCACAAATGCATCATCTCTATAAGAGAGTGCATTGGAATGAATAGAAGGTAAAGTAATGTTAAGAAAGGTACCAATTATTTTGTCTTCTTGCAACAAGATATCCTCCGAAGGAGGAGGAATCTCATGAGAAGGATCAAAGATAAAAAGTGACATGGGAAATGCCAAGTCACTATCACATGCATGAAATGGAATATCATTAATATTTTCAATATAATTAGATACAAAACTAATAAAAGAAGATATTAAATTCATTATAATTTTTTGGTATTTTCTATGTTCTAGTAATTTGCATTTTCGGAGGTCTCCGAAGCAGAATTTGGGTTCGTAACTTGCATCGATCCCTAAAATTTGATTGCTAAAGACATTAGTATTTCAAGGATTGAACTAGGTCTCTAGAAAACCTTTCCAACGGTGCAAACGGTTATGAATTATGAGCATCAAGTCAAAAGTTATAACCCCAACAAGTAGGGGTAAATAATCTCCTAGTTTCTCAAAGAACACTGTTCTTCACATTGGGTTCACCAAAAATTTAAGAGAAGGGGGATTTTCTACTCATGAGTTCTCTTCAATCAGAGAGCCTCAAGGGGCGAAATACCCTAAACTATCTCAAAGGACAATAGTGAGAGTTCTAGAACCAGAAAGAGCAAGTCACATAGATTCTTAGGACAAATTGTCAAGCTCTTAACCTAAGGACGTCAGCATAGAATGTAGATGAAATCACGGAGCACTGGCGTCCTTGAGGCACACTAGCATCTGATATGGACCAAAGAGCGATTTTATCACACAAAAACAATAAAGTGGCTACTCGCAAGCTGATTGCTAAAAACTTTTGGAAAGTGATAAATAAACATAATGTGATAAATGAAATAGACTGAAATAGAAAAGATAAAGACAAGGAGAAGAAGGGAAAGGAAATGCTTACAACCATACAAATGATTAAGCCTCTAGCTTGTGAATGTATTCAATACCTGCACACAAGAGAGAGAGAGAGAGAGTTGGGGCTGTATAGGGGTTTGCCTCAGTCAAACCCCCATTTTGGTGTTCCCACCTCCACGAACAACTAGATAGATAGAAAAGTATGAAGGAAATGAATTAAAGTACACAAAAGCACTACAAAATAGTGTTATGCTACTCAACCAAATAATAGAGGAGAGGATTGAAATCTTACTACCTCCGCCCAAAGCGCTCAAGGCTAATAGGGGAGAAAATGAGAGGAACTCAAGCCTCTACTGCCGTGGTGTTTCATTCCACACTTTCTCTACTAAAGTGATGGAGTGTTGATATTGTTGTTGTGAAGTGTAAAGTGTTGAGTTATGGATGGAGAAGCTTCTTGGAGCTTGTGAAGAGCTAGAGCATGAAGAGAGAGCTAGAAAGTATGGAGAGTTCCAAAGACCCAAGAGATTCCAAATGGAAGCCGAAATAGTCAATATGAAGAAAAGAGGGAAGAAAATGACCATATTCGGGTCGGTTGGCCGAAGAGGATGTTACAAATTGACTCCCAATGGGAATGGAAACACCTATGAAGGCTCCAAATGTGGAAATTCGTCAGGGACATTAGCGCGTTGCATAGATGTTTGTGCACCGCATGGGTGTCCTAGATAGAAACACCTCTACCAATGCTCAAAATAGGTGCCAAGTGGAACAAAGGCAGTGGGCTTATGTGTAATTTTTCCTTCAGATTTGGTTTTCTAAATTATTAAGGGACAAAAGGGAATTTGCGTTAGGGGTGAAAATTAATATTGATACAAAACCATAAACTAGACTCATCAATTATTATCCTAGCAGGTCCACCCATTACACTTTAGCGCTTTGTTGGTAGCACAGTCAGTGGAAGTATTCCCTTCTCTAAACACATGTTGCACCTGGCTATGAGTAAAGAAACTCATAAGGGTATTACATTTATCAATGATGTCTTTTAATTCCAAAGGGATTGCAACACCTCCATTCAAAATTTCCACAATTAATTTTGAATCTCCTTCCAGAATAACCTTTTTAAAACCATAATCTCTTAAAGTTTTTATGCCCCCACACAACCATAGCCTCTAATTTATTATTAAAGAAGACTCCCAAATCAATACCATAACTCACAATGCAATCACCTAAGTGGTTTCTTAGAATACCTCCCATCCTAGCCATACCTAGATCACCTTTAGAACACCCATCAAAATTACACTTAATCCAATCTCTTTCAGGAGGAACCCACACAATAGACTTCCTAGCCATAATCATGGTCCAGTTGAGATTAGTTAGATTCTTCCTTAGACCCCAAACCTGATTAATTCTCATCTCTTTATCATTTAGCTAGACTTTTGAGAAGTTGTATCCTCCCACATCCATATTTTCCTGAACCTACACTTTGATGATCATACAAACCTCATAGCTACGTTTCTTAGCTTCTCTATTATTTATTTCCTTCCATATTCCCTAGGTTAAGAAGGGGGGATTTGGTTTGAAAGATCCACAATTACCTTATGGGAGAAAGGGGATGTGTTCATTTGAGTGCATTCATAGAGTTTATTTTGCGAGTTTAAGAGCAAACCATTGAGTAAGTGAGAACATCGTTGTAGTATGATGTGTGAGTTTGGAGTGTTGCTTGAGTGAGGAGAAGCTAATTGCGGAGCTGAGAACATAAGAGGTAACAAAGAGGGAATTTGTATTTTTATCATAGTATTGCAAGTTTTCATTGGGAGCTATATTTTCTAGGCATGCTTTAAATATTTTTAATTATTTCTTTTTGCAATGTTGATACTCTGATTTTTTATTGGTTGCAAGTGTGGGTTCAATCATTATTTTCTTATTATAGCTTTTGAATAATGCTTATGCATATAGCTAGAATATAGATAAGTTGGCTTAAGGAATCTTGTTATCATGATATATATAGCTACCATGATGGTGCAACGAAGTGAAGCTTACTAGAGGGTATTATGATAATATCTAAGATAACGTATGATGCATATAATGCTTGCATAAGTTATGTTGTTAGAAGTAAAAAAGGATTGATATCATGATAGAAGTAATATGTCATGATTGTCTAGGGTATGATGTTATGAATACCTATGTTGGTAGTTTAACCATGGATGGAGAACTTACGTTTTTTATTTTTTATAACCCTTGGAAGTATGCATCTCCTTATTTCATTCAATCTGACTTCATTATCATTTTTCTATTGTGTAGGTTGATTTTGCACTTAAATACTTTACAATAAAGTGGTCTTCCCTGCATTGTCAAGACCCAAGGAAAATGTTGTTTCCTCTTTTTGCCATAGGCACAATGTGGCCCAATCAAAAAAACATCTTTAGCCTCTTCTCAAACCCTAGCACATACTTTTAAAAATTGCATTGTTATCAGTCCCATATCAAGTATCTAACATTGGCACAAACCCTAAATGTTGGTTTGGAAACCTTAGTTCCAAGTTTCACTTGCCCTAGCTACATAATTCTAGCTATTGATTTGAGAAGAAACAAAAGGAATTGAGTTAAGCTTCATAAAAACCATATCCATTTCTGATTTAGGTTCCCAAGCCATGGACCAATGAGACCCATGTTGCAGATTGTTGAAAAGAGGTTTCAAAATCTAGATTTTTGTAACAAAAAAAAACTAGGTCATGATCTTTTTTAAACACAGAAACCTGCAATTCTTGACAAAGATATCCACACAAAATAAACCCTTTAAAAAAATCAGGATCAAAAGAAATTCATAATTTTTCTAGCTTGCGATTTATTTCATAAATTGTATCATTTTTTTTGGATAATTCCTTGGCACCTCCAAGAACCCCACATGATTTTTGGAACAAAAAAGATGCTTAGAAAACCCTATAAAAAGTCAATTTCAAACAAAATTTACCTATAGTTTTATAATAAATATTATAGTCGTGAGTTTACATAGAATAGGTGTGTGATCAATCAACAATAGAGGTATGATTTTTACAAAAAATTGACATGATTTTTGAATAAAAAATCCTACCATCTCATTTGCTTTAGTAGTCGCAATTTTTCCTTGCAGATAATCCACACAAAAAAACAACCCATGATTTAACCTTTGAAACCCTCACAAATTATTCCCATGTGATAAAACTTATTTTCAAGTGACTCCCTAATCTAATACCATGTTGTAAAATTAAATAGAACACAATATTTTAATATTCTAATAGATATCAAGATAAATTATTACATACAAACACTGCCTTATAGAGAGTTTGGAGGATGAAACTAAAAAATAGTGAACTCACTTAAGTCACTAAGATGACTTTATTACAAAGGTAAGACTTATCTTCTAATAATCATTTAATATTATTCTAATAGATAATGCTTTGAAAACATATGAGAACAATATTATATTCACATAAAATAAGTGCCTTATAGCTCATCATAATATGATAAATTTTCAATTAAAACTCAAAGGAACATATGATCAACATTTTTTTGTCAATTGACATTATTGAATGCATCATTGAATTCTATTCCTTACTTTTCCATGCATCTGCAATGCTAAGTTCTATTGAACTTCCTAAAGCTAAGTTTTTGATAGTTATATCCTAGCCATCATGTTGCTTAGTTGCCACAAGGCTTTATCTTATTAGCAGCATAATGACCACACAAATGTGATCTAAAATATTTATCACTTTATGATCACCAAGATCTTGTGAGGGAGAGATGAGAGCATACAACAAATAAATATTGAATTGCATATACCATAAATATAAAGTATTTATCACTTTTTGGTCACCAAGATCCCATGAAGGCAACATGAGAGAAGACACTGAATAAATATTGAATTATATATTCCAATTTCTTCTTGAGAATAAGATGCAAAGACAATATTTGCATAGAAAAAGGGTATTTCACATATGTTGGTGTTGATTATTATTGATTAAATATGTAACAATTTACTGAAATACATTAAAATTGTAGAAATACAAACAAGGAAGTAATCTGAAATAATCTATTGTATTCTAGAGCTTCCACATAATCCTTCAATATTGAAATGTCAATAATCCTTCTACATAGAGGCAACTTCTAAATGAAATTTCTCCAAAGGAAACCAAAGGGGTTTCATCCCCCAATTTCCGAATCCAAGGGTTTTCGTCCTTGAATTTGATGGTTAAACAAAATGCTCAATCTATGAAGATAACTAATTAATTTATAAGATGATAAAAAATAAAGAAGCAACCTAGAATAAATAGAAATGAGAGGGCCTGATTTGGGTTCCTAAATTCTAATGCCCTATATCTCCAAACAAATAATAACTATTTAATTTAGTCAAATTATCTTGAAAATTAGCTTTTTGTAACTCTCCCGCAAATTGCCAACTCATTGACTGCCCCTTTGACATAACTGCCAACTACAACTTCTCATGTATGCTGATTTGTAACTCATCATTAATAATTTTTCATAGAATCTATCATAATGAAGATGCCAAATTCCTTGGGGGTTACATTATATCCTCATTAAAAATTCTTATGACCCATATTGGGAAATTACAAATTTACAACAATTAATAATATTTCATTATTTAAATGGCCTATTTTACTAGTTGTGCCAATTAATAATCAATTTGAAGCCAAAAAATAAAATTAGTTCCCTAAAAACTCCCCTTTATCCCATGGAAAATATGGGAATGGGTTCTTGGGTCCACAAAAATGAATTAATTACAAAGGAAGCATTACAAGAACTCTTACCAATGGTCACTTCCATAAGTTTATAAATAATCAATAAAGTGTGTTAGTAGAAATTTTGTTCTTCAAATCAATACTAATCCTGATGGAAAACTCTAATCTGTCTAAAGAAGCTTCCTTATCTAATAGAATGAGTGGCTCTTTTGTAACCTTCCATTCATGCTCCCAGATGATATTCCAACTATTTGGCCACACATGTCATCTCTCGTTCAATAATATTGCATTTTACATGGCTAGTAGGATTTCTTGAGCCCCCATCTTATGCTATAATATAAGAATTCCTTTTCTTCTAATCACTTCCAAGTCCTTAGAAAGCTTGGCATACTGCACATCCAAGTGAAGCTTATCAGGCTTACTCCAATAAAAAAGTGCTTGAAGTAGCAAGCATTCACTATTTATGGGTTAGCGTCTGCAGCTTCTTGTATATGAACATTTGACTGAAAATGGATTATTGAATGTGTCACTCAAATCTTCTCAAGACCCATTGAACTTCTACTTCCAAGACAATAAGTTATACCACTCAAAGTGAGTTACAACTAATTTGATCTAAATAGAGAAATATGAGTCGAGCAATAACATGGTTGAATCCTTCAACAATATGTAAATTGAAATGAATGCCACACATGTAATAACTAAATCCGAGTATCTTGCCTCAATTTCAATGGTAACTATATCCATCTTCTCTATATGCCTTGTTACCAGAAGCCCCTCCTGCTCTCCATTGCCTAAGTTCTACATTTGATTGGCTACTTCAAAAGCTCCTTAACCATAATTTTGAGTGTATTATTGTTAATTTTATAAAGTTCCTAGAAGATGCCCTTTCTAGACATTCATGCAAGTTTTTCACTACCCTACGAGCCTTCAACTAGATCATTCATTTGGTTTTTTTATCTATCAATGTCATTGGCTTAGCCACCTCCAACCTTTAAGTTAGTCAATTTTTTAAGGTTGTGAACATATAGCTGCAAAAAATCACATTAACTTCCTCTAAGTACTTTTCCATTAAGTGAGCTAATCTTTTCTTATTATAGCAATCTTGAGGCTAAAAGAAACAAATGTATCATTAATAACTATGATTCTATGTGCTAGTTCTCCTCCTTGTCACTTATAGTTCATTATCACATTTTGCATCATTAAATTTTGGAATTGTCTAGTAGTTTGTAGATATTGTTCAACCATTATGCTTGTTTTATTGAATACATTTAACACTTGCATCAAAAGGTGCAACAAAATTGTTGTTTCCAAGTTTGTAGAATGTGTGCGATTTGATTTGTCGGGTGAACAAACTTTTTTTAATGTGTGGCAAAGGGGGGCTTTAATAATAAAAAATCACCTAACAAATATCTAGATGTACTCTTTTGAAGTCTAAAGTTCTATATTAAATTCCCCAATGTTTAGTCATGTCTTTTTTCTAAGCTTTCCTTTGAAATAGACTTGAGAAAATCAATTTAAAACCCATATTACAAGCAAAATTTAGCAGTTTTTTCATACCTTCTTTCCTAGCATGGTTTGAAAATGGTGGTAGGTCTAATTAACAAGAATGGTAGAATGGAGAGGTAATCTTAGATGTGTGGCTAAGTGTAACCTAAATTAAATTGTATCTAATGACTTATCGAGATTAAACTGTGCAATTTCAAGTCAATCTTTATCGACCTAAGATTGAACTAAAACTAAACAGTTTAATCTTGATAAATACTAAATCTGACTAGAAATTATTTTGAGAAGGTTAGAACCGGTTCAAATCTGAGCAAGTGGACTTTAATTTCGATGTTTTGAAGAAATAAATGACATAAAGAAAGGGAGGGGGTACCTTCAATAGCTTGAGGATAGTATCCTTTGAGTCTTTTTAAACATCTACGAAAAATAAGAATTTCGAGGAAAGAAGAAGACAACATGTTTTAACAATAAGGTTAAACATCTCGTATGTTCATGCGTTCTCACGTGGTCTACATGCATGTCTTTTAGTCTCCTTTTTTGTCGTTTTCTTTGAGATTACATAATGTATGGTCAGAAGTCGATTAAGAATAGCCCATAATTTTTTTTTATCTTTTCCTATTGCAATTATATGATATTTCAATGGACCAACCTACATGACAACATTTATAAGCATGAGGAGTTTGTGGGAATTGAAGAAAATACATATTACTGTGCAAGAGTTACTACAGATGCACAAATCCAAGGTGTAGAGTGAAGAAGTAGGTGGAGCAATGCGTTGATGATCCCTACACATTCGCTAACATTTATGAAGGTCTTCACCTTCTTTTTTCTTACCCTCCATCGCAAATTAGTCAACAACCCACCTATTCTCTTTGTCGACAAGATAATGACATTTATGAAAAGGGGAGAACAAGAAAGTTGTTGTGATAGCCAATGTGTATAATGGCTACTTTAAAAATGAAAACAATGATGTAATGCAGTCATCTGAATCTCCAATCATTTTAGTTTCCCATCAACAAATTCAAGAAGAAAAAGATAAATGCAACGCATCTCTGAAATTTGGAAGAGAAAGTAGTGATGTAATGGATGGAGATGGTATAAATGTTGGATTTATTGGAGAAGAAGGCACTGGTGGGTGGCGTAGGGACGATTTGCTTCAGATTAGGTGTTGAGTTTCAAGCTAATTGGGGAAGCCTTTTTTAAGATCACACATCTCACTGAAATTTCTCATATTTAAAGCATGAAATGTAGATCATATTTTATACATGAATATCACATCTTGCGGAGAGAACCCAAATGTAAAACAAACAGTGTAAGATGAATTTGTTTAAACACTAAAAAGCTTCATGGAATCAAATGTATCCTTACCTACCACTTAGATGCTTCATAACAGCTACCTCTAATTAAACTGAAAAACAAAAATCCCCTAAAATTAAGAAAATCAAACCCTGACATAAGTCTAAGAAAAGGAAAATAAGAACTAAACTATGGGTTTCTGAATTAATACCATAGCCAGCAAGTGAATGCATGCACATATGATTTATCTATAGTAGTGTGGAGAAGAGATTTAGGTGTAGTAAAAGATTGGATGGTTAATATTTATAGAATATATACCATAATAAATAATTCACAAAGGAAGAAGGAAAACAAAAAAAGGGCTGCAAAACTCTTTTGTTACAATTTGTACATTACATATGATGTAGGGCTGCATTACAGACATGTAACAAGTTAAAAGGTGGCGATAGAGAGTAGAAAGACGCGAAAAATGAAAACACAGGCACATAGAGAGCATTGCATTGGATAGTGAAGATGCACAACAAGTGGCAAAGTGGTGTAGCCTCACATATTATAATATACTACAATACAATATATACAGATATTAATAAATTATTTTATATTGTTATTATTTATATATTTATATATAATTACATTAAGAATTATCATACAATAAATGAATAAACTATATTATTATATATTGAATATATTAATCTAATATAATTTATAGTGATAATATAATATAATATGGAGTGGTGGGCCTAGCTCAATTGGCTAAAACATCCTGTTACAATGCACGACCGATAGATATTAATAAATTATATTCTATTATTTTATATATATCACATATATTAGTATATATTATATTATATAATAAATAAAAATATTATAGTATTATGTATTATATATAAAAAAAAAAAAATTTTAGGTAAATATATAATTTTATTGATTTTCAAAATGATTCTGAATACATAGAAGCTTGCTTATCAGGAAGATTGATAAACCCAGTCCCAAACAGCATACACCCTGCCCCAACAGCAAAACACCCATCCTGACCATATACCACCCAGCAAAAGTGAGCCGCCACCCAGACTCCAACCCGCGCCACCAACCACCAGACTCGACGCCTATGCACATCCCCAAATAGAAAAATGGCTACTCTGAACCACAGACCAAGGGTCGCCGTCCCACGCTCGACAATCGAACCAGACCAAAAACGTCAGCCAACCTACGACGCCAACCCCACCACGCATGCAATCCAAACAAAATTGTGGGCCGCCACCTTACACTTCCGAAATTATGCCCTCATCCTCGAGGTAGGAACGAAACAACCCCTGCCAGTCTATGGCCCCCGACGGCTTGAAGTGCAGATGATGCTTAAGGAAGATTGGTCCACACATGGCCCTCCACCTATGCTAGACCAGCCTCTGGCGCTTGACGTCCAACAGAAAGGGATACCACCTCACACACACCCCAGGCATGAAGGCCTGATGCAAGTCATGCGGGCGAGGCAAGCCCACCCCAAGCCGAGCCACAATGAGCACATCCTCTATTCCCTCCGTCAGATTATCCCATACCAGCAAACAAACCAGCATCAATGTCTCAGCTTTGTAGACTTCTAAGTCCAACATCACCACCACGAATCTTGCTGCAATGTCCGCGTTTGTGCACCACCTCTCCGTAGTGTCCATGAACTCCTTTCCTAACAGGAGCGTCGTCGCCTCGAGGACCAAAGGGTCCCAAATTTTGAATATCAAATTTAGCCTCGTCTGGCTAATGCGGTCGAAGAACGCCCATAACTTCCTCCCTGAGCCCAGGCACAACGAAGTCTCCATCTCAGAATGCTGCGAAAATGTGTGGGATGGGCCATAAAAAGAACCCATAAACCGTGCGATCAACAGCCCCAAGGAGAGAGGTACTGCCACCCACGTCCTCCGCTCGCCACCTTTCATTCCCACCGTCCGGCCACAGAGCTTAACACTTTTCAGGATTAAATGCTTACCGCCGCCACCATGTACGCTGCACCTGTTGGGCCATATGGAATCGAACCTGTCTTCTGATGCCACACAACCAGACCTCCACCCAACAGTCGCGAGATGTATTATATATATTATATTGTAATTTTAAAAAAAAAATCATTAAAAATTAGTTTATTATTTTCAACATCAACTTTATAAATTTGTGTAAATAGTAAAATTTAGTTACAAATTAAATTTATTAGTTAAATTTAAATATTTAAAATTAAATTGAGAAATTATTAGATTTTAAATTTTAAAATCAAAAAGGTAAAATTTAGTTTTATAGTTTTCACAGTTTAATTTTTTTCATTAAAATTTAATAATTATTTTTAATAATTTTATTGAAATTAGATTAAAAATTTAATAATTAGTAAACAAATTTAAATCAACTTAAATTTTAAATAATTAATTTAAAACTAAATTCTATTAAATTTAAAAATATTAAACAAAAAAAAAAAAGTTTTTTTTTTTAAATATGTAGCATTCTACAATCATAACAAAAAATTAAATAATATAATATATTCAATTATTATATAATATATTTATATATAATATAAATTCAAATAATAATAACCACTTTCACTTTGAAGGGGTTCCCATGATGCAACTTTAATATGGGGAGTAAGAGTGCACACCAAGGTTTTAAACCTAGATCTTTTTTGGCACCCAACCATATCAAAGCTTTAATTTTTGTGAACCAACTTACCTTTTGAATTTCTTGATCATGTTGTCTACTATGAACAATAGGTGTTCACCCTTTCTAATTTTAATGGAAAATCTATTATAGTATAGGGGAAAGGATCTAGTAGTTGACCATGTTTCAATAGTTCTACAATTGACAAGTGTAAAGCCAAATCTCATAAAAATTTTCAGTATTCTACCTTTGTGTGAAAATGACGCTTCTACTTCACTTTCTCATACTACATTTGCACAACCAACCAAAATTAGAAGGATATTCACCATGTGTATTCCATATGCAACCCATCAAGGAGATAAAATTCTATTTGGACCCCTTGATAATTTTCTATATTTTATGATGGGATATAGAGCCAGTATTGACAAGCCTTATGGTTTTGCACAAAAAAATATTACTCAAGGGAAGATTATGAGATCTGCATTTCAATATACCGATTGTCAGATAAAGGTGTCAAGCACAAACTTTATATTCATTATTATACTTATCTTTAAGGTGTGTCGGGCTAATTGTCATGATATAGTGTAAGGACTTTACAAATGATGTACAAAGAAGGGAAATATTTTCCCAATACAGTGATTCATACTATGCTTATTACTGACTTTGGGAAGGATATGAATTCTTCCTTCAAACGTCATAAACTTAACTAGAATAATATAGTTGAGTCAAGAATTTTCTTACAAAGTGGTCTACAAAGAATGAGTTTAGCAGATATGGGCATGCTTTGGAAGGTCCAATACAAGAGAATTTTTTATGGAAAACAAAAGAATAATCTAGAATCAACATTTCAAAATTGAACCAAAAAGAATATTCAGTGACATTGATAAGGAAGTGGATATTATTCTTGATCCAATTCTTGAACAACACAGTGTTAGAAAGTTGAATCTTAGACATTTAAGGAAACATACCACTGTATTTTCTTTGAGATTCTTATGAATTGTCCATTTGGTGGTTATTTTAAATGTGAAGCTATTTAGTGGACTTGGGAATTGTTGACAGAGGTTGCAATAAAGACAAGCTTGAACAAAAAATGATTATGAGAAATCAAGTCTCGTAGAAAAAACTTGGCAAGTTATCAAGAAACCTATACATAACAATCACAGTTATGGAGTCCAAGATGCATGACCAAAATGCACAAATATATGAAAAAAAACCATAATTTTACCTTATTGACCTTCAACATCTCTTCAATGTACCCTTTGCACACAAAGACACAATTTCTAGTTTAAGTTATTTTTGGACAATAGAATAAAACCTAAATTTATGTAAATTCCTGCCTATTCTTTGATCCCCATCAGCCATGCCTTCTTTACCATGTCCATTTTTCTTTCCACATCATTCACTAATAGGTTAAGTCTAATCATTGGAAGGAAATAAAATATTATAGTTTATTATACTAGATAAATATTTATGAAAAAAAAAATATAAATAAGTAATAATTAAGCTCTTTGTTCATGGGGTAGGTGGTTTGGACTTCTAGAGTAAAAGATAGAAGGAAAAATAGACCCCTTTGAAGGATGGATTAGTGAAGCTCAATTTTGATAGAGCTGCTAAAGACAACTTCATAAATATAAAATAGAATTATATTATTCAGAATGCACAAGGGCAACCCTTATTAATTGGATCTAAGAAGCTCAAATATGGCTCTAATAATGAAGTTGAAGCTTAACCACTAGTCTTCAGAATGAATCTTTGTAGGAATTTAAGATGTAATTGAATTCAAAGAGGGAGATTTAGATAATTATAAATGTGATTTAAACAAATATTCTCTCAATTGAAAGTTGGAAAATATTTTATAAAGTGTGTGGCCCCTTCCCACCTCATTCAATGACTTTAATATCCAACACACATATAGGGAGGCTAATCAAGAAGTTGATATCCTAGCTAATCACACAATGTGTAATAACCCCCACATGGCATTAGCTCAAATCTTAATTTTATTTTTGCAATCAACTCAATTGTACTCTTTCTAATCACCCAATTCCCATAATGGACAAGGTAAGAGCATACGAAGTAAGAATGAAAATAAAGAATTTTTTTTTCAAAAGTGTCGGCAACAAGCTAGCCAACTTACAATTTAAAACAATCATAGAATTTCTCTATCCAAACTAACTAATGGTGAGTGCAAACAAAGTTCAATTAACCAAAAATGGTAGATTAACTCACTCGATTTCAATTCATGCCATGCAAGGTAGAGAATGATAGAAAATAAATTTAAAATTAATGATGCTATTGTTTAAGGATCTATTACAAAGAAAATAATTGGAAATGCAAGAATCTAACATAATCCCTTCGAGATTATTACAATAATGAATGATATTCATCAACAAACATATTTGAACCAAACTCAGATACATATTTCCATAATTTTGAATATGAGCATTTCATCAAATTGTTGGCATAAAATTTGGCATAAAAATGAAAGAAAATAAATCATTACCCAAAATGAGATGTTGAAACCTTTGAGTGATATAATATGTTAAAGATTCCAACATGCCTCATTACTTATCTACCTATTAACCATTGAAATTCTATGTATGATCAATAAGAATGAATCTAACCAAATAATATAGTGTTGCAAATTGAATTGGATGGCTCTATGAATTATATGACACAATATGGAAATAGTTAAGGACTAGCATAACTGCTATAAAAAACTAGTTTACATTACTAACCAACTATACAACTACCCAAGAATGGAACATCAGGCTTCAAGCCATCACTAAAATGTTGCAATTCATAAAAAATAGTTATTGATAGCTAGTATCCATCAATATCACCTTAAAAGTAGCTTAATTTTTGGCACTTATAAAGTTAACTTCTTTCAAAAGCTACAATTGATTGATAAAAAAATCTAAAGTTAATCAATTCTCAAAAAGGTAACAAAAAAATGATTTTTTTATGTGATCAAAAGACAAAATAATCACCATCGCCCATAAATAAAATCATAATTATAAGAAACACAAAAGAACACACTAAAATCACACACCAAAAAAAAAACTTGGAAGATCTCTACAAATCCAAATACTTAAAATCACAAACCACAACAATATACCAATTGAATCTAAAAATCAGTTTGCAACTGTCAACCCAATGGTGATTTTGGTATGAAATCACTCAAAATTGAATGAAGGTTTTCATCTCCAAACCAGTCTTTGTTGACCACTAGTAATCCTTAGATGGAATTACTTTGAAAATCAGGAGGGTTTCTATCCTTAGAAAATGAAGAAGATGAACATGTGTTCAATCTCAAGAAATGAAATAAAAAGAGTGTTTTTTTTGGATTTAACTACATGTGTTTATTTGCATCAATGTTTCAAATCATACTCTAAAATGTTGATGCAAATAAACTCATGCAATTAAATCCAAAAAAAAAAATTCTTGTTATTAATATGGACTATGCAAATTTAATGCCTCTAAATGAAATAACTCCAAAAAGAAGGTAATTTTTTAGTTTGAAAACTATCTTCCTTTTATAACATATTAAAGCTATTTTAGGAAAAAAAATTGCACTACTATTTTAAAAACTATTTTTTTCTTTTTTGTTGCTTTTTTGAGTTATTTGAAAAAAGATCCCTTAATAGAATAACATAAGGTGTCATTAGAACCATTTTTCTACACCTTTAGCTTGGTGATACTTTGTTTTCACAATTAAAACATATTTTGAAATAATTAAATATAATTTATCATTTAATTTTACCTTTTCGATAATTTTAATATTTAATTATTTCATTAATTTTCCCTTTTAAAACATCCCAAAGTCTTATGAAAAATATTAAAATAAGCCAATTAAACTATCTTGATAAATGCACCAACTCCTTAGGTGCATAAAACTTTACTCCATAGAAAATTGGTGTTATCTAAGAATGATGAATTTCTCCAAGAAGTTAGGAGTGCTCACAAAATATCAGAGCCACACACAAAAAGTATCATTGTGCATGTCTTGGCTCTAGGAACATTTTGCTATTGTTAAAATTTATTTTCAAAAAAGTTGGATTTTCCAATAATGTTGGAATGAATCGTAAAAGGGGACATTACACAGTGGATCAAAAGGATGGTGACATAATTAACTCCCGAGCTAATATTTGGATTAGGCTTGTAGAGTAACTTGCCACAATTGAGCCTAAAATTTTGGATATTATTGCCAAATCCAATCACACAAACCTAGAGAATAGGTTTCGATGGAATTTCAATCTACCACTCTCAAGCTGATATTTTACAAATTTTCTAGCTCTAGAAGGATAATATATTCATTGAATGATAAAAGATTATTTAGTCGATTTGAGTTGAATAGTGTTAAAAATCCTTTTGATAAGCATGAGATATTTATTTATTGTGTATTGGATAAATATGCATATATGTGTATGTATGCATATAAAATATATATGTATCGTATGGGAATATGTAGACATAAATGTTTGCATATACCCATACGTAGATACGTAATACGTAGGCGAACATTCACATATATAAATATATATGTATTATATATACACATCAATATATAGATATGTTAAATTATATTTAAATAATGATATATATATATATATATATAAATTGATTGTGATAGATATTCAAATATATGTAACCGATTGAAATATGAAAATACATAAAATATATATTGATATATATTATATTAAAGAATATATATATATATGTATATATATGTATATATGTATATGTATGTATATGTATATATATGTATATATATAAGTTATACGCATACTATTCTTTATATGAGTAATACATTTTAAGTATGTGAAACATAGCATATTAAATGCATGTTAAAGAGGCCGCAATGGTAGCCAAACAATGGCAAGAGAACCACGCATAGTGGAAGCTCTAAATGCCATAGAAGGCATGAATGAAAATACTATTTATTAGTTGTTAAGAAATATACCAGGTCATCAATCTTTCTATGAATACTTGTAAATTATAGTGGACCATAATGCCATGTAAAAAGGCAAAGTAAATCTGGAAACTTGAGCATTGCTATGCAACAATGTTTTGATGAATTTCGACTTGGTAAATGAGCATGTGCCAACTGATTTTTATGACTCAACCAAGAGTTACAAGCTATTTTCATTTTGGTTTTTGTATGTGTCGACTGATCGACCTTTTTTGCTACTAGCAATAAAGAAATGGGGCACTCAACTTACTTAGTCGATCTGTGGGGTTATAGGTTTGGGTTTAAATTCTTATTTTCAGTTAAAGAGGTGGTAGTTAGTAAGAAAGGTGGTGAATCATGTAGATTTTATGTAGCAACTATTTTCTCTCCATTTATCTATAAATAGAGGGAAACATCTTAGTATTTGGGGTGCTCATTTTAGAAAAGTTTATTCTACTATGTTATTTTTGAGGTGTTCATTTGAGTGCATTAGTATAGTTTATTTTGTGAGTTTGATAGAAGATCATTGAGTGAGTGAGAGTAGCATTATAGTGTGATTTATGAGTTTGGAGTATCGATTCAATGAGGAGAAGCTGATTGTGGAGTTGAGAACATAGGAGGTAACAAGGAGAGTGTTTGGCTTTTGATCATAGTGTTGCAAGTTTTCGTTGGGAGTTATATTTTCCAAGCATGCTTTAGATATTTTTAACTCTTTCTCTTTCCAATTTTGTGTTAGAATTTAGGTGCCATCAACCTTGTAAATCCTTTAATTAATTATTCTCCTAAAGTGTTTTGTACATTTACCCATAAGAGGTGAAACCGTTTGACCAACGGTGGTGAAAGAGACAATGTAAATGTAGTGTTACCATTACCGTTTGTCCTTTTGGAAAGGACAAAATAACTAGGCGGCCCACTTTGGAATCTTCTAGAATGAGGTTGTTGGGTCAAAATAGGGTGTTGTAAGAGCATCTATGACATGTATGACAGGTTTCATAAGATTCTATGACATTATGACAAATTTCCTATGATAGAATATGTTATTTTTGGACCCCAGGCACCGATGCATGAGAGATGCCTTATGACCACTATAAGAGCATCTGTAAGAGGTTATTTTTGATATTTTTGACCATTTTCAAGGAGGGAGGCGTGGTTTTTTCTAGGTTGTATTGCTGCCTATTGTTTGGTGAAACCATGGTTGTTTTCATCCTCATAAATCTCTTTAAATTGGGGCCTTGAACTAGAGTTATTCAATTTAGTTTTGCAGGTTTGTAGGGTAACAGGGTGTTGCTGAATTTTTAAGAGATTGATAATAGAAGTCTATTGCTGCATGTAATATTTTAGATTATCAGTAATATACTCGCCTCTCTTTTGGTGGTGGATTTTTTTCCCTTCAAGGTTTCTCCACGTAAATTTGTTGTTGCATGTGTTATGATTATTCTATCTCTCTCTCTCTCATTATTTCTTCACACTAAGGATAAAGGTTAATCTACATATTTAAGATTTGTATTCACTTATTTAAGTTCATATTACAAGCTTTCTTCACCTTGATAATCAACATTTGGTATCAAATCTAATTTTTCTATTAAGGAAGGGACACTTTCCTTTTAAAGTGTTGAAGGTTTTTTGCTACAATGGGAGCTTTTGTGTTGTGGGTTTTGTAGATTTTTGAAAGGTTTTATATCATGGCCTCCACCTCTCATCAAGATATTGAGAAGTTCAATGGAACTGGTTACGAGATGTGGAAGTTGAAAGTGGAGGATCTCCTTGAGGAGAGAAATCAATGGTTACTAGTTTCAGTTCATAAGAATCCATCTACTTCATCCATGTCAGATGAAGATTGAAAGATGTTAGACAAGAAGGCTCGGGGGACCATTTAGCTATGTCTCATTGACTTTGTCATTCTGAATGTCTCTTCAAAAGACACAACATACAAGCTTTGGAGGAATATAGGTGAAATCTACCAAACTAAGAGATTTTCTAACAAGTTGTATCTCAAAAGATGTTTATATTAATTAAAGATGAAGGATTGTGATTCTATTGCTGAACATTTGAATGATTTTAATTTGATTATAAGTCAGATTGCATCTATTGATGT
This sequence comes from Sequoiadendron giganteum, assembly GCA_007115665.2. Lineage (NCBI taxonomy): Eukaryota > Viridiplantae > Streptophyta > Pinopsida > Cupressales > Cupressaceae > Sequoiadendron > Sequoiadendron giganteum. Next base: position 382,852,169 of record CM021103.1, on the reverse strand, counting down.
TAAAATAGAAGATGAGGATAAATGCATTTTATTGATTTTCTCTTTGTCAAAATCTTGGGAAAAATTAATTTTTGCTATAACAAGTGGTGGTGCAAAACCTAAGATGGATAATATTATTCCTATACTTATTTTAGAGGAGATGAGGAGAAATACCATGCATAGTGGCTCCCAAGATGCCTTGCATGTGTGAGGTAGGTCCAAGGAGAAAGGGCCTAAAGGGGATAAGAAGAAGGATAAGTCTAGAGGACGATCTAAGACCCCCATAAAGAGCAGAGTGAAGTGTTGGAACTATGGTAAATGGGTACATGTGAAGAAGGAATGTAGAAACAAGAAAAAGAATGCAAATTCCTCCATGGAAAAGTCCTCTGATAATGATGATTTTGATGCTTTGATTATTTCAGCTAACACAGTTTGTAATGATTGTTGGCTTATTGATTCAAGTGCTTCCTTCCATATGACTCCTCATAAGGAGTGGTTTTCTACATAAAAAGAATATGATGGAGGAGAGGTCTTCGTGGGTGACGATAGCTCACAAAATATTATCAGTAAAGGAAAGGTAAATTTGTGTTTTAGTGATGGGAGGGTTAAAATCCTTGATGATGTTTTACATATTCCAAGACTTACAAAAAGTTTAATTTCAATTTTCAAGTTGAATGATTCTGGAGTGCATGTGACATTTGACAAGTCTGGTTGCAGGATGGTAAGGGCAAGTTTGGTGGTTGCTAAAGGATCTCAGATAGGGAATATGTTTATGATACATGCCTCTATTTTTTGTAATTCCTCTTTTGTAACTAGCACTAAAAATGCATGCATGTTGTGGCACCATAGATTGGGTCACATTGGTGAAAAAGGTCTTAGGACCATACTTGAGAGGAAACTAGTAGATGGTATTTTTGATTATTTTGTTGGTAAAAATTATTTCTACGAGGATTGTGTGTTTGGTAAACAAAACAGGTAATCATTTCTTAAAGAAACTAATAAAGCTAATGGATTTTTAGAACTAATTCATTCAGATGTATGTGGTCTAGTGGATATAGATTCTTTGGGTAGATCTCATTATTATGTTTTCTTCATTAATGATTACTCGAGATATACTTGGATTTATTTTATGCATACAAAATATGAAGTTTTCACCAAATTTAAGGAATTTAAAGCATTGGTTGAAAAGAAAAAAAATTATGAGATAAAATTATTGAGATATGACAATGGGGGTGAATATTGTTCTAAGGAATTTGATAAGTCTTTCAAACATGCAGGAATTGTTAGGCAAAAGACTACACCTCACAAGAATCTGTTGTAACAAAAGAATTTGAAAACAATGAGGATGAACATGAGGAGGAACCTCTTACTCCACCTTTGAGAAGGTCCACAAGATAGTGAAATCCAATTGACAGGTATAGCCCACTTGAATTTTATTTTAAATTTGCCTTGTTATGTATTGATGATGAACCTAGATCTTTTAGGGAGGATCTCTCTTCAGAAGAATGCAAGTCTTGGATGCAGGCCATACAAGATGAGATGATGTCTTTGAAAAACTGTGACACTTGGGATCTTGTTAGTTTTCCCAAAGGAAGAAAGGCCTTTGGTTGTAAGTGGGTATATAAGAAGAAGTTTGGTGCAAACGGTAAGTTTGAAGGGTATAAGGCTAGATTAGTGGCCAAGGGATACTCCTAGAGAGAGGGAGTTGACTTTGGTGAAATATTCTCTCTTGTTGCTAAGTTAACTTCTATTAGATTCCTTTTATCCATTGCTACTGCTTCTGATTTAGAAATAGAAAAAATGGATGTTGAAACTACTTTCTTGCATGGGGTTCTTGAGGAAGAAATTTATATGCAACAACCTGACAATTTTATTGTGTAAGGAAAATAACACTTGGTTTATGGTTTAAAACAATCACCTAGGATGTACTAGAATTTTGATGCCTTTTCATTAAAGTTGGGTTTTGTTATAAGTGAAGATCACTATGTTTATTTTAAAGTTATTGATGATCAGATACTGATTATTCTCTTATATGTGGATGATATGCTGTTCATTGGTAACAATAAGGCAATGATTAGGGAGCTTAAAACTCAGCTTTCTGGCACATTTGATATGAAATATTTAGGGGCTGCTAAATATATTCTTGGGATGGAAAGCATTAGAGATCGGGTTCACTGAAAGATTTGGTTAAGTTAGAGTAAGTATGTTAACACTATTTTGCAAAGGTTTAATATGCAGGACTGTAAACCAGTAAATATTCCATTTCCTATTGGTACTAAGTTAAGTTTAGACATGTGTCTTGAATAAAATGATGATATTGATGAAATTTCTAAAGTTCCTTATGCTAGTGTTGTTGGTAGTTTAATGTATGTAATGGTTTGTACTAGACCAGATATAGCCCAAGCAGTGGGAGTTCTAAGAAGGTTTATGTCTAACCCTAGTAGAGAACATTGGAATTTTGTTAAAAGGATATTTAGATATTTGTGAGGAACTTTTGATTATTGTTTGGTTTATCATGGTACTGATAATGTTGATAAGTCATTGAACATACAGGGTTTTGTTGATGCAGATTGGGCAGGTAACTTGGATAGTCGAAGGCCCATTAGTGGCTATGTGTTTACTTTGTTTGGAGGTGCAGTGAGTTGGATGAGTAAAAGACAACCTACAGTTGCTTTGTCTACCCCTAAAGTAGAGTATATGGCTGCTACACATGCCTCTAAGGAGGCGGTTTGGCTACAGAGACTTGGTAATGGTATTGGTTTTGATTGCAGGATAGCGAGGATTGGATGCGATAGTTAGAGTGCCTTATGTTTGGCTAAAAATCCTATGTATCATGCTTGTACTAAGCATGTTGATGTTTAATATCACTTTGTGTGAGAAATTCTTGAGAATGGATAGGTCTTGATTGAAAAAGTTGACACTTTGGATAATGTTGCAAATTCTCTTACGAAGCCAATCACCATGGATAAGTTATCTTGGTATAGGAAGGCCATGGGCCTTGATCACTGTACTTGATTCTGTGTAATTCTATCTCTATAGGTGTTATTTACAATGTATGATGTCAAGTGGGAGAATGTTAGGATTTAGGTGCCACCAACCTTGTAAATCCTTTAATTAATTATTCTCCTAAATTGTTTTGTACATTTACCCATAAGAGGTGAAACCATTTGACCAACGGTGGTGAAAGAGACAATGCAAATGCAATGTTACCGTTATCGTTTGTTCTTTTGGAAAAGGACAAAATAGCTAGGCGTCCCACTTTGTAATCTTCTACAAAAAATTTGTTGGGTCAAAATAGGGTGTTGTAAGAGCATCTATGACATGTATGATAGTTTTCATAAGATTCTATGATAGTATGATAGATTTCCTTTGACAAAATATGCTATTCTTAGACCCCAAGCGCCCATGCATGAGAGATGCCTTATGACAACTGTAAGAGCATCTGTAAGAGGTTATTTTTGGTATTTTTGACCATTTTCAAGGAGGGAGGCATGGGTTTTTATAGGTGGTATTTCTACCTATTGTTTGGTGAAACCATGGTGGTTTTCATCCTCACAAATCTCTTTAAATTGGGACCTTGAGCTAGAGTTATTCAATTTAGTTTTGTAGGTTTGCAGGGTAATAGGGTGTTGCCATATTTTATAGAGATTGATAAGAGAAGTATATTACTGCATGTAATATTTTATATTATCAGTAATATACTTGCCTCTCTTTTGGTGGTAGATTTTTTTCCCTTCAGGGTTTCTCCACGTAAATAAGTTGTTGCATGTGTTATGATTCTTCTATCTCTCTCTGTCTCTCATTCTTTCTTCACACTAAGGGTAAAGGTTAATATACATATTTTAGATTTGCATTCACTTATTTAAGTTCATATTACAAGATTTCTTCACCTTGATAATCAACATTTTGATACTCTAATTTGTTATTGGTTGCAAGTGTGGGTTCAATCATTGTTTTCTTATTATAGCTTTTGAATAATGCTTATGCATATAGCTGGAATATATACAAGTTGGCTTAAGGAATCTTATTAGAATGATATATATAGCTACCATGATTGGTTAAGTAAAGTGAAGCTAACTAGAGGGTATTATGATAATATCTAATATATCGTATGATGCATATAATGCTTGCGTAAGTTATGTTAGAAATAAAAAGGATTGATATCATGATAGAAGTAATATGTCATCATTGTCTAGGGTATGATATTATGAATACCTATGTTGGTAGTTTAACCATGGATGGAAAACTTACATTTTTGATTGTTTATCACCCTTGGAAGTAGGAGATTAGTTTATTCCATAGGGTTAAGGTATACACTTGAATGTGATTATATTGATATTCAATAATAGGGATGAAAAATGTATTAGAGATATATGCATTCTAATTTCCTTTTTAAATGATATTATCTTATACTTGACCATGATTCTATACCTATTCATAGTATTCTAATCTTAAAGAAGCAAAATTTACATCTCGACGAAACCAATCCATAATGCGAGGAGACTTTAAGGTGAAAAACCATAGACTCCTCTCAAGTAGAAAATATTCTCCAAATTGGATATCAACTTATCATACATTTTAACATGTGAATATATGTGTCATATTTAGGAAAAGGATATATGATTATTTATGAACATAAAAACGTAGTTACCTTATATAAATGATGCAAAGGATGATTTGGAAGGAACCATGAGGAAATTGAAGATTAGTCAAAAGGTTCTTAGTTGAATTTACTAGAAGATAAATAGCTTATTATGTTGACTTACTATTATTGGATATTACTATGAACATACGATTTTATATCTTATTTAATATCAAATATAACCAGATTGGTTATGGAATCTTAGGAGGATGGAGCCATACTCAATAAGGCAACAAAGAGTCTGAAAATCAATACGAAGAAGTAATCTTCTTAAATCAAGTTTAAATCTGAATTATTATTTATATCGACATATTGGCAATGCTTTAAGATTAAGACTAGTTGTGTCTAGTTGGTGACATGAAGTCATGAATATTTAACTAATTGTGTATTAAGTAAGAGAGTATTTACTTCCATGATTAAAACTAAAGAACTTGAAAAGAGGCAATAGCTAGGCCTAAAGTGTTACAAGTATGTAATCAGATATTCAAGATATTGTGTTAAACCTATTTGGTCTATTAAATCTATTTAAGTGTGTCAACACTTTTAAATGAAAACTTGTTTATGATTGTTAATACCAAGAGAAGAGTTCACTCAGGTCAATAGAGTTCCCAATTCAAGCAAGGGTGGGTGAATATATGACACCGCTTCATAGATAGTGGATTTATTATATATATGAAATCTTTGGCCAGAGTAGGTGTAAAAGTTGTTCCTTACACTTAGTCGGTTCATTATGATATAGAGTTGCATACTAGTTAGTAGAGTCCTGCGTAGTTGGAGGGTATCCATTGTATGGTTGTACTAGATATGTAGGACACAACTCTAGATACTCAAATTTTCATTATTTGTAGTTTTCATACCAAACTCTTAGGGCCATCTTACCAAGTAGGAAGATGTGTGGGGGACCACTTAATTCTGTGGTTGGAGGAAAATCACTTAGGTGATGCTCTCCCTCTTGCATTCAAATTCCAAGTCTTGGTAAATTTATATATGAACATGATCATGGATCAATTGTAAAATGTATTGGGAAAGATGAGCTTCATCTACTTGGGATTATGTAATATTATTTAATTCATGAAATGATACATAGAAAATATTTATGCAATGTGCAAATGTATTATTGAAAAGGAAAAAAATTATTTCCATATTTTTGGAAACTCGAGTTATTCACTTTTAAGTTAAAACTTAGGTGAAATTTTTTGGGTAAACTTTGGGTATGTTACATGTGGTATCAAATCTACTAGGTTCAACACTTGAACCTATGAGCTCATTACATAAGTTTCTCCACAAATATTATTAGTGGTTAATATTTGAAAAGTTATTATGCTAGAATGGTAGGGAAAAGAATCGTTCTTGGAGGTTGAAACTCCTAAACCAACAACTCAGAGAGATGTCCTTGGATTGTAGAAGGAATGAGCCTAGGCTAAGTAAGAAGGTTATGTCTATTGATACAAAGCTTAATTGGAGAAACAAATTGAAAGAATAAACTGATAACTTCAAGCGAAGTAGAAAATTCAACATATTGTGAATCAAAACCAACTACGGAGGTATCCAGGAGGCATGATAACCTTTTGACAATATTGATTTAAAAGATTAAAATATAGCAATTATAATTGGAATCAAGATTGATAGTTGGTATCTTAGAGTATAGGTCAGAGTCCAAAATGGGTCAAAAAAGGAACCAAAACACAAAGAAAGGGATACAAATTTATATGAACCCACCAACCATAATGAGCATGGAAAATTTGGAGTCAAGACTTGGAAATGAGGAAAATAAACTAAACAACCCTTGAAGTGTTTAAGGTTATGAGAAAGATAAAATCACCAAAATCTATGGACAAAAAATTCTTAGAAAAATTGGTTGCAAAGCAAGAACTTGGACAATTTAGCTCAAATAGAGCATAGTTTGTTTTAAGTTCAAATTGGACTTGCAATTTTTTCAATGAAAGTAAATTTGTGTTTAGTCCCTTTAAAGATCATTGGAAGATGTTCCATAGGTGAATTGGATATGGAAGAGACTATATTTCCAAATTAAAAGAATAATTGAATAAATGTGTGAACAAAAAGTATTTGCAAGGTATACATAGTGAGGGTAAGAAAGGCAAGTAACAATCATTCAACTATAGAAAACTAACAAGAAGAATGTTAAATTACTACATTCAATTTGGAGAAAATAGATGATTATTTGAGTTCAACATTTTAGATGATTCTTGGAAACACCAAGAAAGGGGAGAAGAAAAGAATATGGGTCAAGAAAAGATCAGATACAAATGTGTATCCTATTCAACAAAGTTTAATGAGGTATTTCTAGTATGAAAAATATTTTGACTTCTCCATAAGACGTGGTTCTCAGATCAAAAAACTTATATCTAAAGTTTATTATGACAACAAAAAAATTGTTGGAGAAGATATTAATGAAATATTTGAATGGTCAAGAAAAAGTCAAATGCCTTTGGCCATAGGAAAGAGAAGTAACTACAACATAATTTTATAAGTTCTTGTTTTGGAAGATCATTTGGTGATTACCATTAATGCTTTGGAAAAAAGTTTGGTAGTACACTTATTCAAGAAAGGCAAGATTATTGCTTATGAAATGGAATATTTATGAATGAAACCATGCTCTGCATAATTTTGAGCTATCAAAAATCGTTCATGATTGGTAACTTTGTATGCATCAAATGTTTGGATAACTTTTGGAGTTAATTACAAATCAACATGATCAAAAAAAGAATTGTTACTCAACTAATATAAATTGCTCATCAGAGGGGATGGATTGAGTTGGAATCAGACTATGACATGGAAATCAATTATTTAAAGGGCAAGAAAAACTAAGTTGTGGATGTTCGAATGTCGAAGGAGACACTTATTCATTATATTTTCAAGAATCAAATGTGGCATAAGTCTGAGGAAGATATTTCATTCAATATGAATGAAATACTAAGAATCAGAGGAATAATGTAAGTACTTGACACAAAGGAGTTAGGGAATAAGGTGTGAAATTTTTTTTAATCAATGCAAAGTTAGCGAATAAGGTGTATAAGAAGTTTAATTGGTGCCATATTCAGGGAAATTTGGAATGAAAAAATTATTGTTCGATGTGAAACCACTATATTCTGGAAGGAAACAAAGAGAGATGTTGAAAGGTTGTAGCAAGTTGTCCAGAATGCCAGAAGGTGAAGACAAGATGTCATCACCCTGCAAGAATTTTATATTCTCATGAAAATCCAAAGAGGAAGTGGCAGATCATTAGTATAGTTTTGATCTTCCTATGTCAAGGATTTGACATAATGTTATTTGGTGGTGGTAGACAGACTCACCAAGGTAGCCATTTTCATATTGGTAAATTGACAAGTGGGATAGCAATCATAACTGCATATTTGTGAAAAGTAGTGTTTGATTGCATGGTGTTCCTAAGAAGATTTATCAGATAGGGACACACAAGTAACTTAAAGGTTTTAAATAAACCATAATCACCTTATTGGAAATTCAATTTAAAATAAGCTCAGCTTATCACCCCGAGTTAGATAAGTCAAATGAAAAGGGTAAACCGAGTCCTGGTGAATTTGTAGAATACTCTTATTAAAATTATTATTAATGTTCCACAGTAAAAAAATGATCCATTTGAAACATTATACGATAGGTAGGGATGAATTCCTATAAGCCGGGATAATCTAGGAAATATGATTAGCCTTAGACTGGAAATGTTATCATAAATGGAATAATTATAGGTAGGAAAGCTTTGTGATACAAAGTATGAGTCAATTAGCAACACTATTATGCTCAAGATTGAAAAGTGTCTAGGAGTAGTACTATTATGATCAAGATGGACATTAGTGCCAGTGATGGCCATTCTTGGTTTTTGAGTTGTTTGATGGTGCAAAAGTTTGGGAAAAGGATGGGACCCACAATGTAGTGTGCAATGCACCACCATTCCTTTTTTATTTGGGTTGCACTAAGGGAAAGTGTGTGTTAGCCAAGGTGAACATTTTTTCTAGTCATTGTGGTATATGTGTCATGTATGAGCCAATCACTTTCTACTTATGATCTACATATTGAGTCATCACTAATGTACTTGTGATGTATGGTTCTCAAGAGAAAATTTTCTTGAAGCACACAAGTTATTCCAATGTGATAGAAGGGTCACTCAGTGCAAGGTCTAGGAAGGACTAGATTGCAGAGGGTTGTGCTACAAGGGAAGAATTACTTTAAGATTATTAGAATTTACCTATTTCTTACATGACTTTGAAAATTGAAATTAAAATCTTTATTTAACTTTAGCTAAAGGCTATGATACTTTACATCATCAAGGATGATGATTATGTAAGGGAGAGGGTATGTTACACCCCATTTCTAAGTTACTATATTAATTTTACTTTTATAAGTAAATATGTTTTTAATTCAAGATAATGACTTTAATATGTTCAATGGATGAATAAAATATATGAATATGTATTGTGATAAGATTTATTTTAAAATGCCTTAATGATGCAAATGATATATGATGATTATGATTTTCATGATTTTTTTTAGGTGAAAGGAAAAGAGCTAGTATAATTATATATTAAATAGTATAAGAAATATACATCTTTTATGCATATTTGCAGAGTCCAGATTCAAAAATATAGGATAAGTTGATTATCCAAAATTCAGCATATTTGGAGAACAACCCTTTAACTAACCTTCTAAAAAAATGCTTTTGCAAATATCTACCTAACCCAAATACAGTCCCAGATTGGTCATGACTAGACCCTTACAAAAAAAATGTTTGCTAACTTTCGAGCAAAAAACCCATGAACTACTGCAAAACCCACAAAGAACCAAACTACTGATTGAAGGAGCCCCCACGAATTACTGATTTTTTGTCTTGCATTTCAAAATCTTCTAATGGCTGCAAGCCTCTCTTGAATAATCTTCTCCCACCAATCGACACACTTAGAACCTGTATGCATTGAGCAAGAGCTGCATTGATGTTTTATGGATGCAACTGGTTGTTAGCTGCAGAGGAAATGATACGAGTGGTTTGTGCATGAGTTGAACCATGATTTGGAGAATTCAACCTGAGCTGTAAATCTAGTTGAAGCCCGTTACCTACTGGGAGGGTGACATAAGCTTGGAGGAAAGCCATAGAAAAGTACTTTTATTTAATATCAATCTCCAGCACAGGGCAGATAAACCAACGATTCTTCCTCAGTTCTCTCATGAGAATGTTATCATTCTTGTACCAAAGGGCCAGTGTAATGGAATCAAATACTTCTTCATAACCTTGACGAGACTACATAAAATACCTTGGGAATAAACCACCAATATATCCTTCACCATTAAAGATGTTATATTTTTGCACTGCTCTAAGAATGGAATTGTCCAACAAAACTTGTAGATTGACAAAATTACTAGAAAGTTCTTCAATTTCACTCAAAGATTGTACCAAATCCAGAGCATTCGAGAGGAATATGGATATCACCTGGGATGGGAAGATGAGATGTCGAGCTTGCGAGCAAGTAACAAAATGTGTGTGGAAAAGTCCATTCCTATACCCCGGGTCAGTGGAACAGGCTCTAATGTTTGTGGAAAAGTCCATTCCTATACCTCGGGTCAGCGGAATAGGAATTGGCACACTATTTACTGACCCACACCTTGCCCACTACGAAGCGGAGTCAAACCTATGACCTCGAGGAATGCAAACCCCAACCCCCAACCAACTCTGCTACAAGTGGTGGCTAATTATGATTTTCATGTTACCAACTAACTTTGTTCATGTTGTACTAAGTTAGATGCAAGATAGGTTCAAACCCTCTAGAGGGGGAGAGAGAGTATCACCCAGGAGAGGATTTTGGTATGGAAACCATTATCATGATCATATGAGTAGATGCATGCACATACTGCATCGAGTAAGGAAACCTTGTCGAGTTAGTGTTAGTATGGGATAAACCATGTTGATAACTTTCTAGGTTGATAGGAATATTAGGTTGATTGTCTTTGATTCTCTTGATTTTTTAGTCGATTTGAGTCATAGTGTTCAAAAAACACTTTTGATAAGCATGAGATATTTATATATTATGTATTGGATAAATACAAATATATGGGTACATATACATACATAATATATATGTATGTATATATGCAATGGCACTACATATGTACGTATGTAGGTATGGGAATATGTAGATCGGAATGTCTATGTATACTAATACGTAGATATGTAATATGTAGGTGAACATTCACACACACACACACACATATATATATATATATGTATATGCGTCAATATATAGATATGTTATTATATTTAAATAATGATAGATATATATTAATATATATAGATTAATATATATATATATATAATTGATTGTGATGGATATTCAAGTATATGTAATCGATTGAAATATGAAAAATAAGTAATATATATTTATATATATAGTATATTAATAATATATATATAAATATATAAAAAAAGTTAAGTTATATGCATACTATTGTTTATATGAGTAATACATTGGAAGTATGTAAAACATAGCATATTAAATGCATGTTAAAGAGGTCGCGATGGTAGCCAAAAAATGGGAAGAGAACCACACATAGTGGAAGGTCTAAATGCCATGCAAGGCATGAATAACAATACTATCTATTGGTTGTTATGAAATCTACTAGGTCGCCAGTCTTTGGCATGAATACTTGCAAAGTATAGTGGACCATAATGCCACATATAAAGGAAAAGTAAATAAGGAAACTTGAGCATTACTATGCAACACTATTTTGAGGAATTTTGACCTGGTAAATAGGCATGTGCCAACTAATTTTCATAACTTAGCCAAGAGTTAGAAACTATTTTCATTTTGGACTTTGCATGTGTCGAATGACTGACCTTTTTTGCTGCCAGTAGTAAATAAATGAGGCACCCAACTTGATTAGTCAACCTACAAGATTATAGATTTGGATTTGAGTTCTTATTCTCAGTTAGAGAGGTGGAATTTAGTAAGAAAGGTGGTGAATCATGTAGCCTTTTTGTAGCAACTATTTTCTCTCCATTTCTTTATAAATAGAGAGAAACGTCTTAGTATCTGGGGTGTTCATATTAGTTGAGTTTATTCTACTATTTTGTTTTTTTTTTTGTGTTCATTTGAGTGAATTCGTAGAGTTTATTTTGTGAGTTTGAGAGTAGATTGTTGAGTGAGTGAGAGCATCATTGTAGTGTGATTTATGAGTATGGAGTACTGCTTGAGTGAGGAGAAGCTGATTGTAGAGTTGAGAACGTAGGAGGTAACAAGGAGAGAGTTTGTATTTTGAGCATAGTGTTGCAAGATTTCATTGGGAGCTATATTTTCTAGGCATGCTTTAGACATTTTTAACTCTTTCTCTTTCCAATTTTGATACTCTAATTTGTTATTGGTCGCAAGTGTGGGTTCAATCGTTGTTTTCTTATTATAGCTTTTGATTAGTGCTTATGCATATAGCTAGAATATATACAAGTTGGATTAAGGAATCTTATTAGCATGATATATATAGCTACCATGATTGGTGCAATATCGTGAAGCTAACTAGAGGTTATTATGATAATATATATGATACTATATGATGCATATAATTCTTGCATAAGTTATGTTGATAGAAATAAAAAAGGATTGATGTCATGGTAGAAGTAATATGTCGTTATTGTCTAGGGTATGATGTTATGAATACCTATGTTGCTAGTTTAACCATGGATAGAGAACTTATGTTTTTGATTATTTATAACCCTTGGAAGTAGAAGATTATTTTATTCCCTAGGGTTAGGGTATACACTTGAATGTGATTATATTGATATTCAATAATAGGGATGAAATATGTATTAGAGATATATGTGTTCGAATTAACTTTTTAAATGATATTATCTTATACTTGACCATGAGTCTATACCTATTCACAGTATTCTAATCTTAAATAAGTGGCATTTACATCTCGACAAATCCAAGCCATAATGCAAGGAGACTTTAAGGTGTAGAAGCACAGAATCCTCTCAATTAGAAAATATTCTCCAAATTGAATATCAACTTATCATACATTTTAACATTTGAATATATGTGTCATATTGAGGAAAAGGATATATGATTGTTTATCAACATACAAATATAGGTACCTTATATAAATGATACAAAGGATAACTTGGAAAGAACCATGAGGAAATTGAAGATTAGTTGAAAGGTTCTTCATTGAATTTACTAGAAGATAAATGGCTCATTATGCTAACTTACTATTATTGGATATTACTATGAACATATGATTTTATATGTTATTTAATGTTAAAGATAACTAGATTGGTTATGGAATACTAGAAGGATTGATTATACTAAATAGACAACAAAGAGTATGAAAAATCAATACAAAGAAATAATACTCTTGAATCAAGTTTAAATCTAAATTATTATTCATATTGACATATTGACAATGTTTTAGATTGAGACCATTTGTGTCTAGTCAGTGACATGAAGTCGTCAATATTTAACTAATTGTGTATTTAGTAAGAGAGTACTTACTTCCATGATTAAAAAGAAAGAACTTGAAAAGAGGTAGTAGCTAGAACCAATGTTACAAGTATGTAATCGAGTATTCAAGAGATTGTGTTAAACCTATTTGGTCTATTAAATCAATATTAGTATGTCAAAACTTTTAAATGGATTTTTTTTTTTTTTATGATTGTTAAAACCAAGAGAAGAGTTCACTTAGGTCAGTAGAGTTCCCAAGTTGAGTAAGGGTGGGTGAACATACAAAATTTCTTCATAGAAAGTGGATTTATTATTGTTAGCCCCATTTTTGGTCATGATTTTTTTTCAAATTCCCCTATCAACAAACCAATTAAAGTGGTGGTGATTGTGCAAATATTTTCTCTTGTTTCTTGTGGGCCATGTTGATCATAGAAAATGTTCATGAAAGGAAATACATAAGGACCTTCATTGTGTTCCTGCATTGAGACAACTTACTAAATAATTTGTGTGAGGTGTTGGATCACATTTAATGAGCCTAAGGTATATCCAATTAGTGGTTATGAACTTGGCTTACAAGTTCCAAGAAGATGCTCCATAATTTCTCACCTTCTTTCTAAGATAGGGGATTCTTCAACAGATCTTTTCATAGTTTCTCACAACATATTTCCATTATGTGATGTTGTAGTCAATATCTACAGGCAACGTTTCAAAGAGACTAAGGTCTTTGTTCTTCAAGCTTAATGAGGACTTCAAAAACATAGTAAAAGATTTGAAGTATCACTATGGAGAGAAATAATTTTAAGTGTGTCGAGGATTATCATATAGTGACTCATATCATATCTTCAGACCATAAAAAATGAGGCATGAATGAAAAGATGGCTTTCACAATGCAACTTAATTGGTAATGTGGGAACGCTATTGGTAAAATTTTGATTTGCGCTAAGAAATATGAACCCCCTGTATCAATGAAATATTTCAAGAGTCTCCTATTAAAATAGGATTTGATATGTTCGATGACTTCAATGTCTCTTGCATCTAGACCTTGTAAAGGATTGATAACAGTATATGAGAAGCTTTGGTATGGCTGATGTAGGTTACCATTGGCATAAACCTAAATTTGAAGATTACATATGGAACGAAAAGTCATCCTCAAATCTATAGGTTGCCAGAGGAAAGAAGCGTGTGCACATGTTGCATGAAAGGAAGCATCTGAAACAAGTTTTTTCGTGATCTTTAGAACTGCTTTTGCAGGCATTGAAAATTCCAAAAGCTTGTTGCTGACTCCCAAATGGTTAAGATAATCATTAATAAATTGGTATTTCTATTTTATCTACAAAGTGAAGGATGAGCTCATGTTTTGAAATAGGCTGGAAAAAATTTCCAATGGTTTCTAAACCATTGCTTATCTCTTTAAAAGCATAGAGAAATGAATTTAATCGATCAACTCGATAAAAAAGGTAATTGACAAATCAATTTTCACACTATATAATTATTGGTGGGCGCTTTAAGGATAGAGTGCTATATATATATATATTGGAAATATTTCTCTATGGATTTATAACCTTGGGTGGCACCCAATATGGTTACATTAACTCATCAAAAGGCCACCATCTTATTTTGAATGAAATGTTTTAAAGATCAGTGAAACTTTTGAAGGTTTCTAAAACTCTTTCAAACACCACCTAAACACATATCAAGGATTTGGATTGCATTGAATGTGTCATCGCTATTGTTCTGAAATGATTATCGATAAATTCATAAAAGGATCAAATATTTAATGAGTTTACTAAGAATCCTTTGTATATTGTACACATAGCAAAAGATATATTTCATGGTTGATTAAATTGATGTTTCATGACGATGGATTGACAGGTGGATTTGGTTGGACAGTTAGCTTCTCTAACACAACCATTACCATGACATCTAACCTTGGAGTAGAGCATTTGTTTGTAGATCTCCCTAGGTGCACATCCATGCAATTTACCTAAATAAGAATGATGTGATTAGTGAGAAAGCACTTTAGGACATACCTATTAAAGAGAATTGATGAGACAATTATTTTTCATCCTCTTAATAATGTTGAAGCAATGATCTAAGCGACCATTGGAGATTTATCTCCCAACTATAATTGAATTTGAAATTTGGGAATCAAAGAAAAATAATAATGTCTCCTCATCATATGGTATAGTTGGCTGCTATATGATAGATAACAGTTGTTGTTCTAGACACATCTGTAGTGCAATGATGCTTTGATTCAACTTCATATGAATAAGTTGGTTGATCCACATAAAATATGGTTTGGTGTTGGGATTAATCAAGGAACGTTGTTGGTCAGCTAGAGCGCAAGCAAGTATTTTTGTTCATACTTGTTTTAGTGGTGTTAAAAAGCATAGGGTACCTAGTGAAGCAAGGAATGGTAAGTTTGATAAAAGTTGGCTTAGATCAAAGATTGAAGGAGGGGAATTTCTCATGTTTGATGATGTGAGACCGACAATACAATAATACTGTCCAAGTAGTTCAATCAAAAGTGGCTTATGGAATGATAATATTTGTTGACAAAAGACATAGTCACAAGAATGCAGTTTGAAATCAAATTTAAATTAGACAAGGCAGGAAGTAAATTGGATTGACCATACCGATTTCCCAATTGATATGAGGAAAATATTATAATTTTTTTTCACGATGATATAAAAATGAGAATCTTGAAGTTCTATCTAACATAGTTGAACAAACTTTCTTGACATTACTAGTAAATCCATATTTCAAATCATTTCAAGCAAGCTTGTGGGTCACTGAGGTAGACTGGCGTTTTATCTCACAAATAGGAATGAGTGTTAAATTCAAGAGTGGAGTGTACACAATATGCAATGTATACAAGGAATTTCTTAACCAATTTAATTCTAGGTTTTGTCTACATAATGATGGCCGAGCAATACCACTTTGGAAGCATAATATTATGGATGGAGTCATAGGAATTTTTTAGTGGGGATGGCTAAGAACAAATTTAATGGTTCAAATCCTACAAATACATCATTTGCTTGATCATCTGACATTTTTCTATCCTCTGATATGAAATATCAAAGGTTACAAAGATAAAATCCAATCTTTATGAAATTGAAATCAAAGATCAGTTTTAGAACTCAAAGGGTCAGATGAAATCGAGACTCTCATAATAAGCACAACTTATTTTCAAATGAAATAAGGTGAAAGAAAAGAATTGGAAAATTCAACCATGACTCTTCATTGGATTCTAATTGGAAATGATTACAGGAGGTAAAATTCCACCTTTGTAATTGATTTTAAAGAAACAATTACGCATAAATGAAGGGAGATATTTCTAAGGAATGCTATTTGTTGTAATATATTTTGATGATAAGGGGATCTTTTTGCTACTGTTCGCTAGGGGAGAGGGGATTCATTTATGAATTCAGTTCTATGAAGGGAGAAAGGAGGCATTTTTTGTTCTTTTCAAATACAATCTATTGTATACAAACATAATGAATCTGTGAACTCATTGGTACGTTGGAGAAATAAAAGAAGCATTTTGACTTTGTGTATTTTTATATGTTCTCTTTGATTGTAGATTTCCTATGTGTTCTTAGCAATCAACATTTGATGTATTTGTTGTTATATCAAATTGTATATGGGTTTGCTATAGAATATGTGAATTCTAGTTAATTCATCATTTGAGAAGGATTATTGTCCATTATCATTAGTAGAGTCATGTGCAGTTGGTGGGTTTCTATTGTATGGTCATACTAGATATGTAGGACACAACACTAGATACTCATATGCACATTATTTGTGGTCTTCATACCAAGCTCTTCATTGAAGGGTAGGGCCATATTATCAAGTAAGAAGATTTATGAGGGACCACTTAAGTTCATGGTTAGAGGAAAAGCGCTTGGGTGATGATCTCCCTCTTGCAGTTGGTTGTTGAGTCTTGTGGAACAAAAGAAGTGTGATCCATAGGTGGATACCTTGACCTTGAACTCTTGTAAATTATAAATTTGTATATGAACATGATCATGGATCAATTATAAAATGTATTGGAAAATATGAGCTTCATCTACTTGGGATTATGTAATATTATTTTATTCATGCAATGATATGTGGAAAATATTTATGCAATGTGCAATTGTGTTATTGAAAAGGAAATTTTTTATTTCTATGTTTTTGGAAACTTGAGTTATTCACATTTAAGTTAAAACTTAGGTGAAAACTATTGGGTAAACTTTGGGTATGCTACAACAATCTACCCTCCATAAGATTTCTTGTTCAAAATAACAACCCTCACCTAAATACCAGGATCCAAAATAAGCTTGTAGAATTCCCAACAACATATCCTCTGCATCTACTGGATAGAGACAAATTCGAGCTCAAAAACACTATAAACAACTACCCCAGTGTAAATAAATCTACAAAACATAGGAGTCCCTATCCCATAGCCAAATTGGAAGTTCACCATACTTAGCACCCATTGAATTCAACTATGCTACACTGATATAATCTTCACAGTGATACCAATGTAATATGCAGCCCTATTTTACCTATGTCTTTATTTGTTTTGATGAATGTTTCACGATATATTTACAATATTTGATACAACAATATAATGCAGAAAAATAAAAGATGTTTTAGTAAAAATTTTCAACTCAAAAACTGAACATTACATAGGGAATACACAACTGGAAATTCCATATTTTATATTAGCTTAGATATTTAATATTTTCACAAAATATTGACAACCCAGTTCATAAAATATCTCCTATTATCTAAAATAAGAATACCTAGAAAATTTGGGAGTTAAAAATCATGAACTCACAAGTAAGATATGCCTTGAAACCCTTTAAAAATGGATGCCAACTACAAGTAACACCTCCTTGATGGAAGAAAAGATGTCAACACAGTGCTCTCCAACCCTATGTTTCCACGATAGAAGCTTGGTATTTGCAGCAATAGAAATTTAAACCTCCATGTCAACTCAACTATAAGAAACCCTTCAGTTCCAATATTTGCAATATTAACAATCTCCAAATCCCTTGTCCAGATCAACAAGGATTGACTTATACATCAACAAGAAAATCCTCCCAATTCAATCAATATATCTTCCAATTTCATGTTGATTCCTTCAAACCCTGAATAATAAATCTCTCCTATAATTCGATGAAGCACAAGCACAACCTCTAAATGAAGTTGTTTGCAAGATGGCTTGGGAGATCTTTCACTCTTTCATCAAACTGTTCTTCTTGAGGGATTTCATCCTCAAAAAGCTAAGTGTTACCAAACTCTCTAGTCTCCTATAAAAACCATTATCAAAATAATATTCTCAACAATGAATGAATGAATGAATGTGCAAATGAGCTCCAAATGCCTTTTTATAATCCACAAACTCCACACCCTAATTTGTATTTAAATTAAATTTCATTTCATTTACTTTTCCTGCCTTATATCTCCCTTTAATATTTTATTTAATTGGAAACAATACTTTATAAAATAAAGTATTATTCTAAACCATTTAAATCCCTTTTTAAGAAAGCCCCTTTTTATAATTATTAATAACACATAAAGTTAATTAATTTAAATTAAGTTGATATTAACGTTATTAAAATTAAATGCATAGGACCATAATCAGACCAAGATTAATCTAGAACAATAATCCGCCAACATGCCCAATATAGTAACTTTGCCAGCTGACCATACCAGTGACTTACTATAAATATTAAGCATGAGCAACTCATCCAAGTGACTTACTAAAAATAGTAAGTGTGGGTCAAAGTGTCTTGAGTGGCCTCTGAAAGGCACACCAAAAATAAACTAGGACATTGAGCTGAAGAGTGATGAAATAAGCACCAAAAGGCTTACTGAAGAGCCTTAGATCACCCTCAAAGGCGCCCCTAAACACCATATTAACCTACGGGGACCAAGTGATAAGCTAACCATTGCCTTTGTCAACTATCTAGGAAAATGGGTCATTACATAAACTCTTGTGAAAGTATAAACAATATCATAAACACATTAATTGGTGTCACTATTTTAATTATCTTTGAGCGGTTATAAAATCATTAATGGGGATCTTGTAATCAATGGATTGACACAAATTTCCATTTCAAAGGGTTCAATCCCATTTTCTAGTATTTATAATTATTGTCATTTTCAATCAAGATAACTATTTGTCCTAGGAAGTAGGGATTGGGAATCCCTACCATGATAAAGATATTTTACCATGTATTCTTAGATACATTTCTAAGTCAAGTGATCCTAAACAAAAATATCCGTGGTTAAAATACAATGACATAGTCTATGGACTAATGTGACTTTCTATCTATGAGGATAATATACATCATAAAGAGCACACAAAATTCCTTTTCACTATTATAACCATAAGAAAGCAACTACATGGAGATATTTGATCCTCATTTGAATACGATGTTCCCTTGGAGAAACTTGCACATGTGGATGGTACTAAAACATCAACTAATCCACATTTTGATGCCCCATCTATAAATGCTCATACTAACACAACTAATGTGTGCAAATTAATGGAGGGGCAATATACTCATTTGAACTCTAAAATAACCAAGACATACACTCAGATTCCACCACTTCCCATTGCTTCTACAAATTTCAAATTTATCTCTATAAAAGAATCTTATAATTATTTTTAACATGATCATTGATGTTCAATAGATACATCATAAATTGGTATGCTTAGTTGATAGATCAATCATGCCTTTTTATTGAGTCCCACAATTTAAGTCTTAAAGCTATTATATTTACACCCTTCTTTACCCAAATTCCTCTAAAAAATGTATAAATGAGCCCTCATATCTCTATTTTACATCCATCATCCATCATTATCAAGCTTCTTCCACAAGCATGTTATTATTATTCTTGCAAGCTACTTGTAATGGTGTGAATTTGCATCCCTTGAAAATTCCACATTTACATACCTCCTACCTTAGAGAATTAAGTCCGATAATGCAATTCCACACTCTTCATCCATTTTCCATCCACTTGGCAACCTATTTTCATGTTGGTGGGGGATATTCTGTCAAGGATGTTGGTGTTTTTTCCAGTACACCTTAAGAGAGCTCTATAAGGTATCCAACCTTCATTATCAAGAATCCTATAGATGAATGGCCAACTCGACGGGTAAAGGGTTTTGAGCCTTCGACCCCTGCACTTTAGGCTCTGTGAGACCAGGGAGGGTATTTCCTAGTGGAGTTCACAAGGGATTCTACTAAAAGAGTGAACATCTTACATAGATATGTCCCCCTTTATGCAAATAGAAATTACTTAGCAAAAGTTTGGCTGACTTTCACACAAATAACCTTCTATTTGTTGGGAACAAGGTGGTATTTTAGACTTGTATCTCAAAATAAACAAAATTTGATTTAGTGTTTTCATCATTATGAGTCCTTGACAAGGTATTTTGGGTGCTTCACTAGATTACAAAGACACACATAAGATAAATCAATGCCTCATCAATTGGGAACAAAGTCAAATACATGACAGTGGGTAATGCATAAATCATGAAATTAATGGCTTATTCTCATAATGCCTTACTCTATGAAAATTCACAGCTACCCAAAACACAACTTCTTATCAGAATCTTGGGCAATTTCTTACAAACATACTAATCCCTTCAAGTATTTTAATTAACCCCTCAGGCTAAAACAAGAACATAATCGTACATTCAATTAAAAATTGAAAGAAAAATGATAAAACTCTTGGTTTCCCATTTATAGTATTGTAATAATTACTTACAGGAGAGAAGATGCTTCGGTTTTATAGATTTATCATATTATCAAAGACTCATGCAAAATTATCTAAGATTATCATATACATGACTCGAACCCAAGACAATACCCTAGTCTATCCTACATACATTATGTATTGCATTCATATTCAACATTTTACCTAAGCCATTCTTGAGACTCAAAATGATCTCTCTGTAATGAACTTTGAAATCCCTTTTATAGGTTAAGGGAGCAACAAGCAAAGGGTTCATTACAGTTACATTTCTGATAATTTTGAGGTCATTTTGCCTCATGGGGTTTCGTTCCCGGAAAATTAAATTTTCACTTGCACATCACAGGAAAGAAAAAGTATTTAAAAAGAGGCACCAAGCCATCGACCAAAGATGCCACACAAGCCTTCCAAAAGGCATCGCCATCGTAATCTACACTTTGGAAAAAATAGGAAAAGTCACCATCAACCTCAACAACAAAAGACCCCTTGAATCACCCATGTTAGGAAACACATCACCACACCCAAGAAACAATCACTGCCAATCAAAGTGCACGGGAATCACCTAGCCTTGTCACCAGCTGAACAAACACCCTCACTTGACCTCCTTACAAAGAGTGGAGTTGCAACCACCACCTCCTCATCTGAGTCAGTATAGGGCACAAGAGCAACAGGGCAATGGCCACTACCAAGGCCAACCCCTTCAGTATCCTCTGAGGAACTGCCACTAATCACCACTAGAGAGTTGGGTTTGTCAGAACAAACCCTAGGGCCTTCCTCTGTCCTCATTACTTATTTCAAAAACATCTCAGGCCCCTTCTTTTCAAACTTGACTCATTCTTCTGAACAGGCTCTTGGTTGAAGATTATAAGCATCTCTGACATTAGTTCTCTTGGTCCGCTTGTGAGTGCTCATCTTAGTCCTCAAAATGGTTGGTGCCTCCTCGACTGCAATTGTCTTTTCAAGTTCATAAATCAATGGCTCTTGAGAGCTCAGATGTCATACACACTGGAGTGGAAGAAGAGGTCGACTGACTCATTTTGTTTGCATGATGAACCTGATACAAGATGTGTGTGAGAAAAACTAGCTACCATCACCAAGAGACTCCCAGATATAGGCAACGCGAGCTACACCAACACTAGATATAGAAGAAGTTATCGAAACCCAACAAGAACAACATATTCGTCAAAGCACTAGCACACCACCCTGGCAAGAATTCACTAGGAAAAAAAACTTACTACCTAGCACTCATGATAATTAGCCAAAAGCACTGATTCAAAATAGAATGGTGAACAATCTGAAGGAAAATCCTCATTAAATAGAGGAATTCAAAGCATGTTGGAATTAATGGCCATCCTGGTTCACTCGCATGACTAAAAAAATCAATCACTTACATGTCACATCTCAACCGTCGATCACCATGGATTAAAACTCAATCAATGAGGATCATTAAGGATCACCACTTGCTTTATTGGCCATACCTAGAAACAGTGAAGAAGTGCTTGAAAACTACCACGTACTCGGCCATATCCCAAAACCATCAATCTTGACATGCGCGTCATCGATCCTTACAATCATAGGAAAATTTGAGCCACAAACTGAAATAGATCGCCCATCTCTAGTTCATCCTTCCCATATGAGTCTCATCAAGCGATGGCTAAGAAGCCAGTGATGAAACATCAACCATAGATTGTAGTCATGAAAGGATCTTAACCATTGGTACTTAACTGCATCACTCATCGCACATTGACAACTGCCGAACCATCATAACCTACGATAGACCAAGCCTATGCGATGAAGAAACTTAACCCATCGGCGGTCGCGAGTTTAATCCTAACCCACAAAGGATGACACACGATAATGGAGAAGCCAGTGATGCAAACCACGACCACCCATCGGGTGTCACATTCTTAATCCATCGCCCATCACATGTTATCCCCATTCATACCAACCTCAACCAACAAAAATTTGTACCTCAGTGATGGAACATGACCTAGGAATGGGTGGTCATGGGTTCCACTTCATCCTACACAAAACAACCAGCGATAGTTAAGAGGGTAGTGATGGGTCAAAATGTTGACCACATCACTCATCGGGCGTTACTTCCTCATAAACACAAACAAACATATGAAGGAAAACAAGTGACCGATACAAAAAGAGGAAGGGCATCACTCATCACAGGTTTCACAAGGGAATTTGAAAATGAACGAGCGATAGGTGATGCAAATACTTAAAACCCAACTTAAGGAAAACTTACAACATGTGTGCCATTCTTTTAAAAGGACCACCTAGTCATGAGAGGCGGGATAATGAAAGGGCCCGTAAAACCACGAGACTCAAAGCCATGAGGGACTAAGGAAAAGACCGAGAACTGACACAACTATTTAACTCATAAATAGAAACCCGGGGGCCAAGTGAGGGTGTGAACATGAAAATTTTGCAAAACCAGAACCCTAAGACAATGAATATCAGGGTTTAACCTACATAATTCAGTGGAACTAGGAAAATTTTAGGGGTTCAACCAAGGGACACTAGAACGATGCATAGATGTCTATGCGAAACACTTTCATCTTGATAGGATTCCTACATCTAGAATCTACAAAGGCATTACAATCCTCCATTGGACACGAAGTGTAATGTCTCATTCCCTTCAGACTGACTTTGAACGACTCTTTTGCCTCCATTTTCACCTTCAAATGACTATCTCTTCCATTCTTTTAGTCTCTCTTGAATTCTCTCTAGAACTCTCTCTTGATCTCTCTTGCTTCATTCTTGGTCTTCTACATTCTTCTCACAACATTCTCAAGTTCTACTACCTACAGCAAAGCTGCAAGTTGATATTTTGTTGCCTCACTCTCCTTGTTATTGCAACAAAATTGGTCTTTAAAAGCTTGCGAGCTCACTCCTTCTCCTATTTTCCTTGAGTGCACATGGTTGAAAGTGATATGGCTCCATATTCCTTTTATCTTGCATTATTATTTTTATATTGTAGCATATTGTTGTTCAATGTATTGCTTGGTATTGCTACTTCAATATCTTTCTTTATCATATTTCTCCAATCGTTGTTATTGGTTGTGTGTGGAGGTGGAAACACCAAAGCAAGGGACTGACTGTTGCAGTCCTCTAAACATAGACCCAATATTTTCTCGTTCTTGTGTGTGCAAAAATTTTTTTGAGTGAAGAAATTGAAGATATCAACTCATGGGTAGGACGGTGTGCTTTTCTCACCCTTCTTTATCAATTCTTAGTTAGATTTGGCTAAATTATTCTTCTTGTTAGGCTATCATTTTGTTCCTTTTTGTTTCTGTTATCACATCAAACTATACCATTAGGTCATTAGTAAGACTAATTAGTATTTTAACTATACTTTACACTTTCTATCTGTACAGATGCCAATGCCCCATTGAGACACCAAAATGCTACGTTGTCATTCATGTCCCACAATGTAGTCCTCTAGAAATGAGTAGTCTAAGTTACAGTTTGGACTCTATAAAATTTCTCACCTAACTTCCTTAAACATTTGGGCTTGTTAAAGGACATCAAGAACCTAGTTTTTCTTCCTTTTAGCCTCCAAACTATAAACTCTCTTGAAATAATTCTATTAGTTTGAGGTAGATTAAGTTAGCCTATTGTTCTAGACCCTCCCGTGACCTAGGGTCTTGAGTAGTTAGTAGCCCTCCTCTACATTTTGGTGAGCCCGACGTGAACTATTTTGGTTCCATTTCATGGTGTTGAAGGACTCTTCTCTCATGTTCTAGGTGTGTTGTAGGTGTGTGCATTGCAGGGAACCTAGCCTTGCAACCCAGCCTACAACCCCTAGCAATGTAGTTAGAAGAGTCCCTAAACATTTTGAAGCAAACTCTAGAATAGGTCACTATTTGATTTTTAAACCTTTGGGGTCTTCTAAGAATGTCCTTTTTGGTGTACGTAGAATATATATTTTTCATGCATCTTACAATCCCTTCTGTACAACATGCAAATGGGTCTCCTTCTGTAACCTTTACATCATAGGAATTTCTTATGAATGCCAATAGAGAGCCCTCTTCTCTATACATTCCCATTCGTATCAACGGGAATACCATGACTGGTATTCTCAATCCTATGTGTCGAGTTAATGTTATTATAGAGGAGATTATGATAATTAAATTTCTACATAAGGATGGGTACGAGGAATCTAAGAGCATGTACACATGATGGGATTTTTGTCCCTCCCATTTTTTCCATCACCCTTTTAGTCTTGGTAGGGCTCAGGACTGTGCATGCCATTTTCAATATTATCCTAGAGTCTGACTTATTCATAGTGAAGCTAGGAATTCCTTGGATAGTTTCCATGAATGTAATCCCTTTGGTGATCCATAAATGTTTGAAATTATTTCATGAGGGCTCAGTGCATGTTTTGCACGACACTAGGTATAAACCTCTAGTGTCTCATGGGGCCTATTCATTTTATCACTTCTAGTCCACCCTTATTGGTCTAATTCCTCCAAGGATGAACCTATTGTATTGCAGTTACGTAAAATAAAATAATGGGGGAATAGCACTGAAAGTAACCTATCCTCCTTCCCCTTGTCCTATTTTGGTTAAGGCTTCTATGATAGTGCAACAACAGGCTACCTCTTCCTTCTTCCAGAAGGGTAAGGGGAAGTTTTCTCGCACTCAGGAGCCTTCCTCTTCTTTTTTTATTCCATTTGATTTTGCCTCTCACCCTACTACAATGCCTTTGATTTTTTCCTCCATGCATCTCATGAGGAGTCTGATGGTGCTTGCTTGGTGGAAGGCCAAGCGTCAAGTGTTCAACCTTCATGTCTTGCCCATGGTGCCTTAACCCATCATATATGTTAAGGGGAAGGTCCCCATGGAGTCACCTCTGCGTCTTGGCCTCCATGGTCTCCTATTGGTCCTAACCCTACGGTGGAAAATGGGAAGAGTCTTGCCATCAAGGCACTTGAGTCTACTTCTCCACTAGTTGTTTTCCTTTGTTCCTGCATTTATTCCTCCTATTTTTATCTAGGAGTCACTCCCTCTACCGACAATGGCTGTGATGGACACTCCCATGGCAGAATAGGAGCCTTCTACTCCTTCTCAAGTTGCAACTTTGAGCTCTCAAAGTTGAAGAAACCACCTTGCACATGAATGTAAGCATCGGAGGAAGGCACTGGCTGTTGAGAAGGCTACATTACAAAAGGAGGAAAGGGAGCTGCCAACTATTTTGGTGTCTCCTGTTGTGTCCTCCTCTTCTACTCCTTATTCTTTGGTTCTCATCACCTCGATCTTTCTTTTGGATTCCCTCATGAGCATGGATGACCCTCACCCTAAAAGGGTGCAAGTGTCCATTGCTCCCTTGGTTCAGCCTCCTCTCTTGATGCCCCTTTGAGACATATCACCTTTTCCTAAGCCTGTGGATATTCCAAACACATCAGTGGTATCTACTGTGACTCTATCCTTTGCTTACTTTCCTTCCACTTCTTATGTGGGTGTTTTACATCCTCTGATGAAGCACAAGTTGGAGGGTGACCGTACTTCTAATGGGGATCAGAAGAAGGGATTAAATTCTTCAAAAGTTGGTTCTACTTTGTCTTGTGCCATCTTAGTGATAGAGGCTACACAGTATCCCCTAATTTTTTCATTTCTCCTGAGTCTTTCAATGAGGTCAATAGTGGATATCGAGTGCCTCATTCTTCACCCACCTAGTTGACACATGGAACTCCCGTCAAGTGCATTTTCAACTCAGTCGATGATGTCCTAGATTTGTCGGTATTTTTTGAAAAATCAATGACATCTACCTCACATTAGTTGAGTGAAGAAGACCTCAAGGGGCCCTCTTCCTTAACTCTTATCATGGGAGAGTCCAAGGGTGCTCTCCTTTCTATCCCACCCTTGTAGGATCATTCACCCTTTCCCTATAATGATCTAGATTGGGAGAAAAATGACCTCCTAGTTGATGAGGAATAAGAGAGCACCTCTTATTTATCTATAGATTATATTTGTGTGTGTGTTGTGTTCCTTCGTGCTTATTTTATGTGTTCCTAGAGGACCCTTTTCACCCTTGTAGGTGCTTGGATATAAGAGTGTTTTGTTTCATAAACTTCTATTTTTTACACATTCTTCTATTTTTTGTGGCTTGATTTTTGATAATTGGGAACGATGCAAAGTGTTGGGGTATTTAGGCTTCCCTTCCATGACCCAATTTTTTATTTTTATTTTGCATTCATGTATCCTTCTTCACAATCTAATATAGTAGGGAATTGATGACAATTCATATATATTACTATATTATATCTATCTATCTATATCTATGAGCAGTTTTGACCCCAAAATATCAAATCCCCTTGTCTCTTGATTTCTTCATCTTTTCTTATGTTTCCTTTTCATCTTTCTCTCTTCTTTACTTGCTTTGTGATGTTGTGGTTCCTATGTGTTGCCCCTCATGTGTGTAAATTTTTTTCCATGATTACATCCTATCATGTATCCCAGGCCACATCATCGCTTTCTTCTCTCTCCTTAGGATGTCACGTTCCTTTGTGATTTGCACACACCATCCTAAGGGGGGCTATCATATTGCTTCAATTTTAAAAAAGGTGTATTTGATGGCCGATGAATCCCTTGTTGGAAATTCCTTATTTTAAAAAAAACTATATTCTTCAACAAGGACCCCTAGTGGAATTTTTATTTCAAATTTTTTTTGTAGAGAAATAATCTAAAAACTTTCCTTCGAGAAGAGAGTACTTTTTTTGATGAAGAAGTCTAAAAACTTGCACTTGCAAGGGAGTAATATTTTTTTTGAGTTCCTTGATGAAAGAGATCTTTCAGAAGGATTCCTTGATAGTAGAATCATTTGCAAAAAATATCATTTCCTTTCAAATAGAACATCCTTGAGTGGACCCCTTTCTTTTGAAGGGTTCCCGAGGGACCCCTTTGAAAGCTTCTCCTTCAATTGTTCACTGTCTGTGTGATTATTTGTATGCTTGCATGGATTTTTTCTATGTGACATGTTTTGTCTATGGATTAACATGTTGCTTTGTAGGACCAAGCACCTGTGAAGTTGATTTTTAAATCAAGTTTGGAGGACCAAGCACCTCAAGCTTTCCTTGTAGGACTAAGCACTTGTAAGGGCCTATCAGACTCTATGGAGCCTTTCACATTTGGCCTTCCTTAGGACTGAGCACATGTGGCACCTCCTCTATAGGACCGAGAACCTATAGAGCCTTTTGTTCAGCTTCTATAGGTTCAAGGTCTTGCAACACATTTTTTCAACTCTCCTCAGGACTGAGTACCTATGGAGCCATCTCCTCTTCCTATGAATTCAAGTGTGTCAGATTATAGTCTTCTTCCTTGATGGTTCAAGTATAGATTCCTTGGCTTTCTCTCCAATTTACCATGTATTCACTAACACTTATGCTCACTAAAGTGGGGGAAAAATGTAATGGTGTGAATTTTCACCCCTTAAAAATTCCACATTTACATACCTCCTACCTTAGAGAATTAAGTTCGATAATGCAATTCCATGCTCTTCATCCATTTTCCATCCACTTAGCAACCTATTTTCATGTCAGTTGGGGATATTCTATCTAGGACGCTAGCACGACACATGGATGTCTATGTGGCATGCTTTTGTCTTGACAATTTTCCCACCTCTAGAATCCATAGAGGCGTTACACTCCTCCATTGGATGCAAAGTGTAATGTATCCTACCCTTGGAACCGAATTTGAATGAATTTTTTGCTTCCATTTTCACCTTCAAATGACTATCTCTTTCATTCTTTCAGTCTCTCTTCAACTCTCTCTAGAAATCTCTCTTGATCTCTCTTGCTTCATTCTTGGTCTTCTACATTCTTCTCATAGAATTCTCAATTTCTACCACCTCCATTGAATCTGCAAGTTGATATTTTGTTGGCTCACTCCCCTTGTTGTTGTAGCAATTTCGGTATTTGAAAGCTTGCAAACTTTCTCCTTCTCCCATTTGTCTTGAGCATACGTGGTTGAAGCTAATATCACTCCATCTTCCATTTATCTTGCATTATCATTTTTATATTGTAGCATATTGATTTGATTAGAGGTAAAAAATGAGTTTTGATGGGGTCTAAAACCCAATACAAAGGAAAGCAAGCTGCACTTATGATATATCATAAACCAACAACACCACATCAGCCTCTACAAGATAAAAAAGACTATGCACTACAAATAAAAAACAAGCAAGGTCCTGAAACCCCTACACAACCTAGTTTTAACCGGGGTCAAATACCTTATTATTCGAGACTAGAAACCCATAAACATACAAATAAACCACCTACATCTGACAAACATCAACACACCAGCCACTCATGGAAATCATCCTAGATCCAAAGGAAATAGCCACCTTAATGGTGTAAAACACCATCCATCCCGTAATAAAAACAACACCTCCAACAAACCCTCCACAAAAGTGGGGTAAGAGAGCTCAACAAACCACAAGAACTCGAAAAAGAAATCAACAACCCTGTAGCTCAAAAACATCTGGTATGAAGAAACTGACTCAGCCTCCACCTCTAAAGGAGGGAGATCCCCTCTACTAGAAAGGAAACCCTTCTCAGAAAATCCACCACAACCTATAAACTTCAGCCCCCTCACCCTCCACCTCTATAGGAGAAGCGTCCACCTCCATAGGATCTGCAACCGAGGGACCCGAAAACCATCTCCTACCAATTCCACCTCAAAAGGAAAAGAACCCACCTCCATAGGGTCCAAGGAGATAGCCAACACAACAATAGGACACACGAACGAGGGCTCCTTTAGTAACCTTAGTACCAGAACCAACACCAGGAACACATCCCTCTTCAGAGTCACCAAAAAGAGCACCAACATTAAGCCATCAAAATATAATTATGAAATAACTCTTCCCAAGCACAAAATTGAAACCCCAACATTAGCATCCACTTGGGGAACATGAGGAACACCAACACCCAAAGAAAAGAGGGACCAAAAAATCCAGCCAGAGAGAATAAGGCAGCAGGAGGCCCTCATTCAGAGAGATCACAACCGACCAAAAAATAGAAATAGACAAAAACAAAGGCCACCAAGCCACCAAAGGAAAAGTATCAGTCTCTGAAAAAATTGGAACAACCAAACCCCACAAGAAACAGGGGGCCCCAAGAAAGATGAAAATAAGAAGAAGAGCCACTAGAAAAGAACACCAAGCTATCCCAACATTCTAGTTAGAGCTAGAAATGGGCCAAAGCCCCTTACAACCATCAAGAGGAAGCCACCACCATTCCAAAGAGAGGGAAACAAACGAACCTAAAACATTCAGAGAACAAAAAAATCCATAAGAGAGCCACCAAATAGGAAACATGTAGAAGTGAAGGAAAACCAAGAAAAAACAAGAAGCAGAACAAGCCAACAGTGAAATCCCCCAAGCCCTCCAACTACGCTGAGTCAGAGCAAAAAAAATCCTATTCTGCAACCATTCTTCCTCAGAGAGACCAAAGCAAACCCATACCCGAGAAGGCAGCCAAAAGACAAATAGGAAGGGCACCTGCACTAGCCTCACAGAAATAGAGGGAAGAGTATACCAAAACCCAACAACTTCCACCACAACAACAACATTTGAAGGAGAGGACAGCGGCTCCACCAGAAATACACATGCCTCTCCAATATCCACAAAGCCCACATCATTCTCAAACTCACCGAAAGCAGCAACAGAGAAGGACCCGCCTCTAGAGCTTCCACCAAATCCTTCCATAGCCGCATCATCATCATCATCTTCACCACCCCCATCCTCTACATCCAGATCTTCACCCGCACAGCTCCTCCCGCCCAACGATGTCATCTAACTAAATTTTTACTAAATGAATTGTATTTGAATATATCGTAGCATATTGTTGTTTAACATATTGCTTGGTATTTCTACTTCAATATATTTCTTTATCACATTTCTCCAATTATTGCTATATTGGTTGTCCATGGAGGTGGAAACACTAAAGCAAGGGACTGACTGTGGAAGTCCTCTAAACACAACCCCAACAATTTCTCATTCTTGTGTGTGTAGGTTGTTTATCGAGTGAAGACCTTGAAGATATCAACTTATGGGTAGGAAGGTTCACTTTCCTCACCCTTCTTTGTCAACTCGTAGTTAGATTTAGTTAAAGTATTCTTCTTGTTACACTATCATTCTATTCCTTTCTATTTTTGTCATCACATCAATTTATACCCATTAGGTCACAAGTAAGTATCCCTAAATCTTTGACTGTACTTTACACTTTTTGTCTATATGGACACCAATGCCCCATTGAGATGCCAATGCATCATGTTGTCATTTGTGTCCTCTGGTAGTGAGCTGCCTAAGTTACAACCTAGACTCTGGAAACTTTCTCACCTAAGTTCCTTAAATATTAGGGCTTGTTAAAGGACAACAACAACCTAGTTGTTCTTCCTTTCAGCCTCCAAACTCTAAACTCTCTCAAAACAATTTTGTTAGTTTGATGTAGATCAAGGTAGTCTATTGTTTTAGACCCTCCCATGACCTAGGGTCCTGAGCATTCAATCCCCCTCCTCTACACTACTATCTTGAAATCTTGGAGTTTTGGACCTTTGGAATCTTGTTAGTGATTTTCTTTGGAATCCTTTTGAAAATTTCCCTAGTATTTTTACAGCTTCATTCCTCTATCCCCTTTTCCATCATGTTGTCTAGTTTTCTTCTTCCATAATCATTATATTTTTTTTCCCATTTCTCAATTTTTTTTACATACAACTTATCCCCACAAGATTATCATTTTATAAATCCTTTTCATACTCATTTATACCCTTGTGATCCATGTTTCTCTCCCTACAATTTCTCCATTTCACTTGTTTCCTCTTTTTTTATCTTTTTGCATCTCAATTTAACCATTTTACCCACAACTATTGCCATGTTCATTTGCCAATTTATTGATTAAACATTTAATATCATGTATGCATGTGAATTGTTACAATTCTAATATCATATATTCCTAAGTACAATAAGGATAAGCACTCATGGCATGTTTAACCTTAAAAACTAATCTTGATTAATACCTTAAACCCTCTTAACTAGAATGAAGGGTGTGTCCTTACATGTTTAAGTTCATAAATAAGGAGGATGTGTTTTTCCCAAACCATCATATCATCAAATATTGAATTCATATATTATTATTTGATTATTGAAGGTCGCCCCCTCAAAGTAGCATGTTATATTTCTAATTTTTTTATTTAATTATTTCCAAGAAATACCTTGACATGGATTTTGTTGGAATATCCATGAGGGGGTTGATCAAGGAAATATATCCTTCAATATTTCTATTTTTAAGGTATTTTTAGTAAATTTTGTTTATGAGTTGAATACGAAAGAATTTGTCTATTTCTAACAATAAGAGTGGAAGATCAAAGTGCTTAAAGGTCAAACAAAGCTACCCTAGAAATTTCAAGTTATTTTTAGCAAAGGTCAAGCCTATCATTTAGGGGCATATTTGACCAAGTCAATTGTGTTATTTCCACATCCCCTTTCCACAAAATAAATCTTATAAGTCCAAAATTTCATAGAGAAATTCTTCCAATCTTTTGCATTATGCATAATTTATTTCATTAGTTTTTATTATGTACAAATGTGCTTTTTTTGTTTATTTTTACTTTTTTCCATAAGATAGGACATTACATTTTATTAATTTCCAGGTATTTATTTTTCATAGGTGTCTAATTCTAATTATATAACTTGTTCACCTAAAAACACACCTCTAAAAATTTCAACTCGTTCTACGGTAATTTGTGACAAGGGGGTCAAACTTGTCACTAAAGGGTGCATTTGATCTTATCTCCAATTGCTTCCATATTTGGAAATAAGATTCTTTTCTACATTCCAAGCATATCCTAGTCATTTTCTTTATTATTTTTGGTTTCTTGGCCATAGTTTACTATTACTTGTTCGATCTCCTAATTTATTTTCTAAGAGTTTGTCTCCAGTCTAATTATCAATCCCAACTAGTTGATTGGTTGTATATTAGGCTACTATTTTGATCAAAAAGTTTAAATCTGTAGTAATGTAACATACATGTCTTAAAGAAATCAATAATACTAACCATATCCTTTTCCTATCTTTTAATAGCCTTGTTGTCAAGACCTATTTCCAAGGCCATTTATTACAAGGGGAATATTTGACCTTGAAATTCAAAATTTTCCCTTAGGGGCACATTTAACCTTGTCTCCCATTGCTTCCAAATTCAAACATGAGATTTTCTACCATATTTCAAGAATTTTCCTCCACTTTGAAGTGTATCTAAGTCCTCTATTTTTTTATGTTTCTTGGCAATGGTTTCTAATTGCTTATTTACATTGAACCTAGTTTTTATTTCTAAGAGCTTGTATTTGGCCTCATTATTAGTACTAGCTCTTATATAGGTTGATTATTTATATATAAGGCTAGTATTTAAATATAAATTCTTGAATTTACACTATTAAGCATACATGTCTTAAGGGAAGGGATAACAATAACCATTTATTTTTCATTTCTTTCAATAGCCTAGTTGTCAAGAATTTTTATTATTTCCTCCCAAGTTACATTTAAGGTAAGGTGTTGGTATACTATTATAATTCATCTATGATATCATTGTATCCTAAGTATAATATTTCAAATATTTATTAAGTTTACTTTGGATAGTATGATTTTATTTTCCCTCACTTAAGCACTAAAAAATATGTCACCCTTGATTTGAGATCATCAAATGCTATAACTAACTTTTCAAAAATTTATTGGTGGAAATTAGGTACCCCATCTATCTCACTTGAATAAATTAAGTCATCTCTTGGTTGGGAGTTCACTCATGACCTTGTGTCATCCTGACTTACTCATGCAAGTGTCTTATATATTATGAGTACTCTTTGTATTGTAGCATATTAATTCTCAATAATTATATAATAACACCATCAAAGGGGTTATAATCAAATTAAAATTCCACAAGGTTCTCAATATGGAGAGCCAAGTTTGAATCTCCCTAGTGACATTTCAATTTCAGGTGGATGTGTTCTAGTAGCACATCAGAGTTATATTTAGTTTCTTTGTATTTGAGTGGTGTAATTGCTAGGGTAGTTAGTATCCATGCAATTATAAGTGGTATTACCACTATTTGAGTGGTATCCTTATATTTTTAAGTGGTATTCTCACTAGTTGAGTATCCCTACAACTTGAATGTAATTAGGTGTTGGGCCTCAAAACTAAACCCACACACCAATACTAATAAAATAAAATAAAATAGAATTATTATTGCTTTTGGTTGTGTGGCCAATTCATAGACATTAACCTCAAGGTTAATATTTTCTATCACAAAATATAGAATATACTATTGGTGATTTAAAAGTATGTGCATCACAATTCAAACTATCATGAAACAAAGTTGCATGAACATCATCACAAGAAGATAAATAAACTATAACTAAGATACTCACTACAATATCATCAATAAACCATGATCCAAAAGATATAAAAGGACTAGTGATCTCATCCAAAGGTGGTAAATATATATACCAAGCACACATCATTAGGCTCCCAAAGGAGCGATGAAGCAACATAGGCATGTAAAGTAGAATACATAGATGAATAAGGAAATATATCGTGATATGCAGAAATAATATGTGAATTAGGCACATTGTTATCACAAGAAACTAAAAATATATATTAAATTTTAGGATTAGGTGTGTCACTCACCTTACAAATCCTATGTCCTGTAAAATATAGTTAATTATATATACATAAATAATGTGTAATCTTCAAATATCATGGAGTGGGAAAATGAGATGTTTATGTGAGGGTGGGAATATTATTTATTCTCCAAGATATCTAAGATATTGTAAAAGAAGGCATTGAATACGGTTATGTTAAAAAAATAAAAAATTTGGGAGTTATAGAACATCTTCCCAATTTGGAGGTTATGTCAAATATGTCGAATACCCTCATTGAGAGGCTAAATTTGGGAAAGTGGTCAATTTGACCATTATAATAGAATTTATGATATGTAAGATATGTATGAGATGTGTAGGAGGATTCACTTAGTATTCCAAGTTGCTTGACCGTGACTATGGATATGTTGGACTTTTTCTATGGCTCATGGTTTTGACTTATAGTTTTTAGATAACACTTGATGGTTTATTATTTTTTACTTTTATATTAATTTGGGGGCATGGGATAGGGGTTTCTAAGGTTCATTTATATAAAATCTTAAGATGCAAAATTATTTTTAGAAGGATAGGGGGATTTTATTGGTGTACATTTTATTGTGATTTCTAGGAGTCTTTATAAGTCTAACAAACTCAATTTATAATCAATTGCCTTTTTAATGTACTTTTTTCCTTTATGTTAAAAAATGTGAGATTGGGTCCCTTTGGTGGTATATTTTTATTTGCAAGGTTTTCTTCTTGAATATCTAGTGTTTATATGGTTTATATATTTAATACTTGTTTCTCTATTGTTACATTAATCTTACTAGTTAATCATTACATATTTGATATTTGCTTCTCCATTGTTGCATTAACTTGATTGGTTTAATAAGATGTTTTGTCAAATTGAAATAATATTTTATTAATATTCTCATTGTCTCATTAATCTTGCATTTAAAATTAAATTGTATCCAAATAGTGACTTGATTTCACAAATGGATTTCTTAGGTTTTATGATTCATGTGGGAGTATTTTGTTTAGTAGTATTGTAGATTTGAGTGTGGTTAGAGAATACATGGAAAAAATATTTTATTTATAGATTGAGAATTTCAAAGGCTCCAAGTATGATTTTTAAAAATAAAAAACGATGTAACTCTTGAAGGAAACAAATTAATGGATTTTACAAAAAATAAATAAAATCCAACTCATGTATTAGATGTAGACTGAAAGAAGCTCAACAACAAGGCTCGAGAAATAGTATAATTGTGTCTCTCTAATTATGTGCTTCTAATTTTTTCTAGGGAGACATTTGGATATAACTTGTGAAGGATGGGTTAAATCTATCAAAGTGAGACTAGTAAATAAGTATATTTAAAGAGAATTTGTGTTCCTAGAAAATGAAGGAGAGATTGTAGCTAATCATTTAAATGATTTTAATATTATTTTGGGGCAACTAGGATGTGTTGAATGAACAAGACAAATGAGAGGGGGGTGAATCAGTTGTACCTTAAACCTTCAAAAACCCTCATTAACATTTAGATCCACATTCATATATTAAACCCTTAATCTGTTATGATGGTTTAACATGAAAAGAAAATAACAAAAACTAAAACAAATTTCACAATATGCACAAGAGAACACCAGATTTATGTGGAAAACCCAAGGAGGGAAAAACCACGGTGAGGATTAGCTCAAAATATAAGTAATTGCAAAATTGATTACAAAGGCTCACTACCAGAAGGGGCACACTGCCTTGAAAGGCTCACAGCTAAGGCTCACTGTCGAAATAGAAAAAGAAAATAGAGAAGAAATTTTACATAGAGAACATGATATCAATGCAATAGAGAATCCACCACAATAGCTCCAACACCTTCATAGTTTGTTTGAATTATTACAAGTCACACCTTATGCTCATTGCATCCAATAATCCAGCACTTGAAATCTCACACTACACTTCACAATTTCACACCTTACAACTCTACAATTCACATATCACACTTCGCAAACCTCATCTATCTTGACCTCCTTCAACAATTCAACTCATACTTATACCATCCTCAACATTGAAACCCTTTCCAAGGTCAGCTATGCACCTCTAATGTGCAAATTCAAATTAGGTTGGTGCCAAAAAAATTATGTGGTAGATAGAAGTGAATATGGACCACATAAAAACTTAATTGGGACCCAAATCAACAAAACCACTGAACCACATGCTTCCTTAAACAATATTTATCCTTCACATGTAATGTAAAAACCAACTCGAACATTACCCATGTAAACACCATTAAAATTTGAAGTACATGCTTCCTCAAACCCAAGGATGGCTTGGGAACCTCACTCCATTCTTGAACAAGATCTAGAATATTCCTCAAACACCCTAAAATTTAACAAAATCCTTCCCAAAAAAATTCACATGAAGAATATACAAACCCAGTACACTCAGAAAACTCTACCATACACTGTTACTTGAAAAAATATATTCCAAAGCATCAAACCTCAAATCCTCTTGACTGAGGTAAACTACCAACACCATCAACACACCTTCACTCGCAAGATGTGAAGCATAACTGTGGAGAAACACAAAGAATAAACATTTCTTCTAGACACCTTTGCAATGCACAGTCACACACTAGTGAACACAACTATTGGATGAGGATCTACCATACCATCTCTTGAATATAACACCTTTGAACACCTCTCACCAACATACCCAAATTGCACAACAAATCTTCAACTTAGAAGAAATGCGGAGAAAAACTTGAACATCTCTCTGTAACCTAGAACAACACTACAACACACTATTTCCTCTTTTTATCAAATTTTCTCAAAAGAACTTGGGAACCAAGCACCAAAGACATATCCACATCATTTTTAGCACTACTACATCCATAGATAAGCTTGTCAAAGCAACACTCTCAACCCAATTGCAATCCTTCTAGTGTTGCTTAACTAATGACAACATAATGTAACAAATCAAAGCATATACAACACCAACTGTTCATCTTCAATACCAATCTCCCTCAACACATACAGTTGCAATCAATGACAACACTAGTTGTTCATATTTGTAATAGGATGTATATATGTTAAGCTTGATAAGGAGGATAAATTTA
Source organism: Sequoiadendron giganteum (assembly GCA_007115665.2). Taxonomy (NCBI): domain Eukaryota; kingdom Viridiplantae; phylum Streptophyta; class Pinopsida; order Cupressales; family Cupressaceae; genus Sequoiadendron; species Sequoiadendron giganteum. The sequence continues at coordinate 382,814,592 of CM021103.1, read as the reverse complement.
CATTTTTACTTTGGGTTGAACCCACAATAATGAGTCCCACTTGTGGGATATCAGAATTTGGATCAAAAGGAGAAAAAAATTCTAATCACCTTTGTTTGAAGACTTTTCTTCAAATGAAGATGACACATGCATCATCTTTTTTTGAAGGTCCTTGTGACTGAGCGAGAGCATTTTATTATTTTCATGGGTTTGAAAATTTCCTTTGAATGAATTTACCTTCAAATGAAATTCCTTCATCGAGGATCTTTTCAAAATATTTAAAAGGGTTTTTAAGCCATTATGGCTTGTTATTTGCAAAAATCATTGTAACAAGTTTATGGAACCACAATGACAAACCCATAATCCACCATATTAATGAAAAATTATGCCATGTTAATGTCATGTTAAGGATCTATGCTAGGGTTACTTCAAATAGAGGTCATGGGTAGCTGATGTGGATGACTGAGGCTAGTGAGGGAGGGAAAATATTGTTAGAGCAAAGTATGTAGGTTCAAATTTTTCTTCAGATATGAATATTTTATAACTTTCAATTTGATTATGTATTTTCATTTTTAAAATCCTAAATGTATTATAAAACCCTAAAATGTAAACCTAAAAAAATAGCTCATGCAAACCTTAAAAGCCTAAAATATATACCTTAAACTTAAACCTTAGTCTGTATACCCTAAAACCTAAAACCTAAGTGGCTTCTCTATTACATTATGTGTGACCTTAACGAATGGCTTTGTAATACCCCTCCATTTTTCTCTTTTGATCGGATGGTGTTCTTCTTGTTATGCCTTATTTTTTTGTTAGTACTTTGACTATGGTACTTGGTTACTATTTGATCACTATCTATATCACGATGTGATGATGTATTTTGATGTGATTGTAATTTTATTTTGATGTTATCATTATGGCATGCTATGGATTAGCTAAGTGGATATTTGAATTAATGATGCTTAATGCTTTTGATTTAATTATTGATGTTAGATTTGTCAGTTAGTAACACTATATTGGTGAAGGGGATGGGATTGCACCACTCGCTTGCGAGCACCCTGCGATTCCACGATTTCCTCTTCATGGTGTGTCTTATTATGTTATATATGCATATTCAATATACTCTTTGTTCGCAGGTTGACAGGTATAGGACATCGACTTCACCTAGTTTCACAGGTTTGAGCGTGTCCATCGGCCAATGGTATTCGATTAAGAGATAGTAAATAGGTTTTTCGTGCCAAGTCATCACCCTGGTCATAGTGTGTCATCGGGTTTTAGTCTGGTTTGGGTGTTGTAATGTTATTCTATTTCACCTTGTTATTATTTTATTTCAAGTTAAAAGGGTAATTAAATGGTTTTATGTATTTAAGTTGTTGATTAAATTAACATGGGTATAATGTTATAAATGTTATTTAATTCATTAATTAATTTAATTTAATTAATACAATAATTTAATCTTGGATTAGATTATTTTATTGATTAATTAAATTAATTGTGTTGAATTAAATTAAGTTATTCATTTTGAAATTAATAGATATTTTGTTTGAAATTGGAAAATTGAAAAAAAAAAGGATTAAGTGGGAAAATTTGAAAAAGGTTTTAAATTTCATTTTTGAAAATTTTCAATGCAAATTGAAATTGGAGATATTTTCTATTTTTGTTTTTCAAAATTTATGAGGGTGGTTGATGAGATATTTTTCATTTTTTTTCTTATTATTTGGATTTTCATGAGTTTTTGAGGGAGGATGAAAAATTGAAATTAAGAAAGGGAAGAAATAAAAGAATTGTTGTTTTGTGGGTTTGGATTTGGCTTCTTGGAAAATCTCAGTTGGTTTGCTGGGAAGGAGCTTGCATCTGAGGAGAAGACTTTGCACCAATCTATCAACCTCTAAATCTTTTGGAAACTAGGTTTTCTTTTATTAAATTAGTTTCATTTTGGAAAAAGATTCACAATTTTACATGTTGTTGAAAATATATAAGCTTGGTTGATTTGCAAGTAAAACCCATCCTAAATCCTATTTTCAAAACTTGAAACTTGTATTTGGAAATGAAATTTCTCAAGAAAAAATTGTGTTCTTGGTTGTAAATGATTGTTTTAAATATTATTTGCTCAATTTATTTCACAAATCTCTTGAGGGGATGTTTAAATTTATATGTATATGTATATATATATATATGCTGATATATATATATATATATATATATATATATATATATATACATATATATATTTTGTATATATCTATTATTTTTTGGGGAGGGGTTATGTGTTAATTTTAAAAATAAATACTCCCTATGGAGGTAATGCGTGGATTTTGAAATCAGTCCGTTTTCAAGAAAAAAAAATTAAACAAAAAAAATTAAATAAAAAAAAATCATGGAGGGTTTGGGGGAGGGTCACTGGGGGTTCACCCCACTGCGCCCCCATGGGAGGTGTTGTGGGGGAGCCATGCCCAACATGACCCCCACACCCCGCCGTCACCACTGCCGCCACCGCCCAGGGGACGACTGTGTATAAACACAATCGCCGCCCCCTTTGGGGGTGTCGACTGTGTTTACACATAGTCAGCCCTAGTCATGGGGTCGACTGTGTTTAAAAACAGTCAGCCACCCAACCTTAAACAACATGTGACTTGAGAAAAAAAGTGTGCAACCCGAGGGAAAAGCGCGGGTGGTCTTTTTTTCATATGGTTTTTTTTTAATATAAATATAAATATATATATATATATATATATATATATATATATATAATATTTTATATATTATGTTTTATAATATTAAAATATTTTTAAATAATATTTTATATTATATTTTATAATATTAAAATATTAATATATATTAATAATAAAATATATATATAGTTGCGGATATATATATTAAAAAGTGATTTAATTAATGGCATGCTTAAATGTAATTGAGAAAATTTTAAATCAATATGCAATAGTCAAATTATTGATTTATTTTAAAAATAATATATTTGAAAGGGAAAATATTGGATTTAAAAGTAATATATTTAATAGCGAGATTAATTGATTTTAAAATGGTTTATTTTGCAAAGGAGAGATAGTTACTTTAAAATGATATGTTTTAAATCGAAGAAGTGAATGTTTATTTTATTATTATTTACAAGCAATTAAGAATTAAATATTAGATTTAAATTTCTTCTTATGTCTAAAAGAGACATTATTAAATTAGTTTTATTGTGGCAATAATCTATTGAATTTTATTAAAGGAAGTGGAATTAGTAAATCCAAAGTAGATTTAATTCCTATTTAATTTCTCTTTGAAATGTAAGTTTCTTTTGTTTTCGCCTTGGGGAAAATGGTTCAGTAGGGGTTAATGAGTCTTCTAGATGGGGTTTATAATTATGTGGGTTGTCGTATTATGTTTGTCAACCTGTTGTGAATCCCTTGGGTAAAAAAGTAGTGAATGGTACGTTGTCAGTAAATCACCCGGTTTCCATGAACGGGGATGATTTGTGCCTCCTTTGGAAGGAGTGGATTATGTGAATTGTTGCCTCCAATGTTTGGAGTGAGTTTCATTATATGTTTCCTCCTAGAGTTAGAGTGGTTGTAATATCTATTTTGTATGCACTTGGGTTCCCTTGGTATTTGGTTGAATGTGTGTTGTCAAGTAGAAGAGTGGCTTCCGTTAGGGGCCAGAGCTCGTAAGAGGTAAGACTAGGTAACCTTTAGAGGTAGTTTAATCAAGTGATAACTAAAACAATGTATTTAGAGGATTATGTAGTATTTCACACTAATCAAGATAAGTTCTAGCCTCACTCATAGTCGCAAGTGCTTGTTTAGGCTTGGGGTGAGTGGGAAGGCTTGGAATGGCAAGGTCATCTATCTGGTCTTTATGACAGGTATTTGATTCCGCATTACTAAGTTTGAGAGCCAAGGGCCAGTTGAGGCCACCAGGATATCTCATAATGGGGGTCGGAGCCTATGAAGATCCGTAGTGGGTAACTCAGTATAAGCTGTGTGATGACACTATGTGTAGGAAAACAGTTGGTATTTGATTTTATGTGTATGGTTCTCTTAACATACCTAATTTGTTTTATATCTAGAAGCAATGTGACCATGTTAGAGTTGTACTTATGTTGTACCTATGATTGGTTGTGTCAGTATGAGTCAGTTTGTGCTAGCCTATGTCTAGAGGTAGTTGGTCTTGGCTAGGAATCCTTGTTACTATCTCCTAGCATAGGGGGTTGAGCCTTCAGGTACCACTTGGTTGGGTGGAATGTGCACCTTACTCCGTTGAGTTTTCTTCTTGTTCATGTGGATGATATTTCCAGTTGGAGAGCTCGTGGGATCCAGTTTCATTATGCTTATTTTCATTTCAGTTGATTTGTAATTTATTACCCCTCATTTTTATTTGAGGTGGAAGATGTAATATGTAATCGTGCTTATTGGATTTACCTCATTTGGGGAATGAGTGATGTAACCTCCTTATTAAATTATTGTTATTTTTAATCACTTGTTATCTCTTATGCTTTGATGTCATTTATCATGTATGGAATGTATGTGCTCTTAATTTCTGAAGTAAATAAATGTTATTGTTTCAATTCATGTTTTTTGTTTGGGTCTTAAATTAAATGATGTCTCATAACCTTCGGGGTTGTTGGCAATGGGTAGTGAACTTGCATGTTAATTGTACTTAAACAAAAAAAATTGTGCGTTCGAGTAGTTAATTGCAACTTCCTCTAGGGTTGTGTGGTGGGGCGTTACAGGCTTCTCTTTGTATATAAATTATAAATTATATGTTATAATATAATTTATATCCTTTGAATTTCCACGTGTATGATAAGAAGTATGTAATGCCCTGCCAAGTAACCTTAAAGGAAGTTGCAATTAATGTCTTAAGCGAACCAATTTTTTTTTTATAAAGTGCATTTAACATACACCTTCACTTACTAATTAACAACAACCTCTAAGGCTACAAGGTTAGGATTACTTAAACCCACAAATACATATTACATATAACCATAGCATTATAAACTTTATGAACTAAACATCATACATCATAAGAATACCACATAACCTAATAAGATAATCAACCAAGATACAATCTCATAATCATTAACTTAATCCAATAGTTACATCACTCATTCCCATAATGAGGAAATAGCACATAAGGTTACAATTACAGAATTCCACCTTATAAACATAAGAGGGATAAAGTAACTTATACAAATTGAAATATTACAATGCAAGAAATTACAACAAGAACCGCGAGCTGTCCATCTGGATGTCTCGCCACCAAGTACTGAAGATAGATGGGGACCCAAGGGTGTATGGTGCATGTTCCACCCAACCAAGTGGTACCCGAAGGCCCACCCCCCATGCTAGGAGATAGTAACAATGTAACATGGACAAAGATCTACAATCCAATAACCAAAGGTAGACTCATACTGACTCATATTGATATAACCAAACAAATAAACTAACAAGTACAACTCAATTACAATACAAGTACAAATCAAGTACAACATTCACATCACTGAAAAAGGTCACATTGCTTCCAGACATAATATTAATCAAGTATGTTCATAGAACCATACACATAAAACAATTAACAACAGCTGTCCTAGATAGAGTGTCATCGCATAGTAGTCATGAGATCTCCTCTGGGCATCCTTCATAGGCTCTGGTAATCCTAGTGGCCTCAATCGAATCCCAGCCCTCATACTCACTCATGCGGCATCAAATACCTCTCGTACTGACAAGATAAATGACTATGCCATTCCAGGCCTTCTCACTCATCCCAAGTCTAAACAAGCCCTTGTGTCTATGAGTGAGGCTTAAATTATCTTGATTAGTGTGGAAGGCATCCTAATCATCTAAGTACATTAATTTAATTATCACTTGATTAACTCACTTATGAAGGTTACCTGGTTTACCACTTTGGGCTCTAGCCCCTAACAAAATCCACTCTTCTAATGGACAACACACTCACAAACCAATCACCAAGGGAAACACAAGTCCATACAAACTAGGCATCGAAACTACTCCAACACAAGGAGGATACAAATAATAGAACTCACTCCAAACATCTTGGAGACAACAAACACATAGTCCACTCCTTTCACATGAGGTACAAAACATCCCCGTTCATGGAAACCGGGTAAAACTGAAAAGACGCCATGCACTACCCAAGGGAAAACAACTGGATGGCATAAAGATTCAACAACCCTTATCCTCTAAGTTCTTCTGGAAGACTTATAATTTAGGACTAACACTAAAACCCAAAACCCACAATGCAACTTGACGACATAGCAACAAAAGCATTCAAGTCATTAATCAAATCTAATATTTGGATTTCCTAAATCCATTTTCATTCAATAGGTAACGTTAACAAGGTCAAAGACACACTTACAGGGTTAACTCAAATAATCATATACCCATATTTCTATTTCCATTATAAGAAATTTTTAAATAATTTAAACTTACATCCCTTTACGCAATACAGAGAAACTAGAACGTTTAAGGCAGTCACGAGAAAATTACTATTTTTGGATATTCTATATCCATATCTCTTTCATATTTCATTCATAATAAATATATTGCTCTAATTGAATAAAATAAATTAAAACAACTATTTGCCTCATCAATATAAACAACTTCTTAATTAACTTTTAAATCGATCCAAATCCATGCAAGTAAACTCTTTCCATTTCCTAACCAAATCTTACATCTCATTCAATTTCCTATTTAGCACATGCCATCATTTTAATATAATAAAATATCTTTTCTCTATCCATTTACCCATATACACTAATCAATCCATTTTAAATCTCTATTCAATGATATATTGCTTGCATCTTATTAAAATAAAACACGATAATGAATTTACACTTAATATATATATATATATATTTATATATATATGCTCCATATTATATATACACCAAATATATATATTAATAAATTTAATTATATATATTCTTTAATATTCCAATCACAATAATTTAATTGCTCTATTAGAAATCAATAACTGCCTCATCAATAAAACTCTTTTACTCTTAAGATGACATAAATCTATGCAATTAAGCCTTTTCAATTTTCTAACCATATTTTAAATCTCTTTTAATTTCTTATCTAAAACATGCAATTTCCTTAATATAATTAAAATATCAATTCCCTTATCAATTTGATCATGCACTCAACCCTTAGCTTTAAAATCTCCATGCACAATAATATAAAACTTTTTGCCCTTTCAAAATAATTGAAATAATTAAATAAGTGCCATTAATCTACAGATATAAGGAATACTAATTTAAACAATTTAAATCAAATCCAAAGGTTACTTTTACAACCAACATAAGTTCTCTACTAACTAGATTTCTTCTGTTTTCCAACTAACTCAAATAATTATAAAACCCTTTTTCCCAAATCACGAACGTAAGGAAAAGATAACAACAATAGGCAGAGGCAAGGAAATACGTTAATTTCAGATATCTCAAATCCATTCCCTATTTAATGCATCTCACAAAAATTAAAATAATATTATTCTAGATTTTCCATTAAAACTAATGAATTTCTTCATTAAAACAATTACCTTTTAATTTTTCAAGGAAAGGATATATTCAAACATCTCAATACAAGATATTCAATTCGCATTTAAATCATAATATACTTACGCAATTTTCAGTAAATAGCCAAATACTTCAAACAGATAAATATTAAAACTAAAATAATTAGCTTTACTTTTACAAGGAAAGGATAAACTATAATTTTAACAAAACAAGATATTCAATTACATATAAATCATAATATTCTCATGCAAGAAAGTTTTCTTTCAGTTTTCCCAACTAACTTATCCAATTCCTACAATTCCTCAATTTAAATGATAAACACAACTACTAAAAACATGCACAAATTTAAATATATAAATATATTGACTTTATAATATATATTAATTTAAGTATACCCAAACATCTCATCCTTAATTTATTTGATTAGTTTAATTAAAAAATGTATTTCTTTATTTTATATACAGATATGAATATATATACATAATTTATATACCATATATATTCATATGCAACACATGTATATATATAATGTATATTATATATATATTGTTCATGATTTACAAATTATACAACAAATTCAAAATAATTGAAATTCACCGAAATCAAAGTTAAATTTGCGAACCAAAAAAAACAATCGCGGATTTCTATTTTCATTTTTCCGCGGACCTTCCATTGTCCAAACCGCGGACACTAACCATGGGAAACCCCTATGTTTGGAGTGGTTGTGTTTACATAGCCGCCCCAAACACAGGGATGCGGCCGGTGGAAAGAGGGGAGAAGGGGGGCTGCGGAGGTCTCCCTCCACAGTTGTCCCCTCACGGGGGCGGTGGTGGAGGTAGCGCCTCCCAAGCCTTCCTCAAAACAACAACCCTTACAAAACAAAAATGCACCTGATTGGTATGGACGAAATTCGGACGCCGTACGGACGGCGACTCATAAATTTTAAATCAATTTTTTTTTTTATTAAAAACGAAAAGGTATTATATATATATATAAAAAAAATAAAAAAAATTCATATATATATATATATATAATATAAGAAAAACGGATTTAACCTAATAAATAATTTGGGGAAATTTTGAAATAATATTCACCTACAGGTGAAATTATGCAAATTTTTCAGAGAACATCCAAATTTTCCAAAAGTTTTCAAATTAATTCTTTTAATCCATTTTCCTGAATTCTTAAACAAATAAAAGAGCAATTAAACCAAAGTGGATCTATATTAAAATCAGAAGTTTCAAAATCCTCAGGGTTTCTCCACCTAATTTCTACAGAGGGTTTTCAAAATAAATTTACTTTCTACATAGGGTTTTAAATTTTCCAAAACAGATCTAATGTGTTGCTCAACGTCTAGTTTTGATTCAAATAACAAATTTCTTTTCTAAAACAGATTTATCAAACAAATCTTAAATCACTATTATTTTAAAAGTAACCAAGAACAATAAAACACAAAGAGGAAAACCTGGCTCAAGAAGCTACAGGAAAAGATTAATTTCTAATGCAGCCTCCTCCAAAGATTTCTCGAATTTTCTTCAATCATCCAATGAATCCAATCCAAAACCCAACAAATGCAAACAATCTTCCCTCCAATCAATTATACAATCAAACTTTCTTCAAATCCTTCTTTGTGCAAATTTTCCCAAAATTTCTTCTCTGCTATAAAAATGAATTTTTCTTAAAAAACCTCCCCCAAAATTAAAACATGCATTCCTTATAAATCAAAAATACCTAATACATCCCTAATTCACATTACATGCAAATTAGATATTAATTTTAATTTCAATTTCAATTTTTGAAAACCCACTTTCAATTCAATTTCAAATAATAAATTAATTTCCAAAGTTGCAACTAATTTCCCAAATAAGCATTTAATTACAATTTCTAATTTAATTCCCACAAGTTGAAATTAAATTCCAAAATTAATTTTAATTCTTTTATTTCCTTTCATTTTCTCGCATCACATTTAATTAATTAATTTAATTATTTAATAACTAAATTCAACCCCCTTGGATTAAATTTAATTAATTAAATAAATTAAATATAATTAATTAATTTAAATATAAACTTTTATCCACATTGCATAATTTAAATTAAATAACCATCAACATGATTTAAATGCAATTATTCTAAATATCTATTTCCAAATCAAGAATCCTTCATAATTAAATAACATTAAAGCAAGACAGACAATGACACGACACACACGACTGACAACACACTAAGGCTAGGGTGTAAACTTGACACATGTTACCTAGCTACTACCTCCCATTCAACTTAACCATTGGATCAACATGCTCGAACCTGTGAAATCAGGTGGAGTCGATGTCATGTACCTGCAATCCTGTAACTAAGTCAACAACATCATACAATATATCTAGCATATAATACACACCGTGAAGAAGAAATTACGGATTCACAGGGCGCTCGCAAGCGAGTGATGTGAACCCGTCCTCTTCACCCATACACTCATCAAAACTGACACTTCCATCATAATTCCAATAATCTCATAATAACATCTCATGCTAACTCTACAACATCATTAATCCATAATGCATGTGAAACAATAATCAGATAACCACATCCCACAATAATAGTTGTCATTCAATAGTAGCGATCAAAACATCATAACAAAATGTATCTAGTATCAAAGTGACTACAACCATACATAACATAAATCAAACCAAACAAGAAGCAAAATAGAGGGGTATTACAAAGTATATGTAGTATAAGGATCAATAGATAAATCACTATATATCATTTCTAAATTGATTCTAATCTTATGTGAACTAGTCTAGAGAAATAATCAATGAAAGAATGATTCAAATAAAAAAGTTTATATAAATAATCTATAAATGAAACCATTCCTACCACATAAGTTATATTTAAACTTAATAACCAATACTAATGTCATCAATGCTCATCCTACAAGATGTTATATTCTATATATTTATACTAATGTGTTTATTTAAAGCTATATATTGTAAGTATTATTGAGTAATCATACTAGAAAGATATAACTAATTATAAATATTCTTTAAACTCATGCAAATAAAATTTAAACTTAAAAAAATATATAAGTAATCTATAAATGAAGCCATTCCAAGGATCTACCCCATCAGGTAAATTTAAACTTAATAACCAATATGATTCCATCATCTATGTTAATAAAGTTAGAAATTAATAAATATTTCACATAAAAGAAGCATGCATAAAACCATCATGATTATCACGTACTTGCATTTATCACTAAGACTTATAATATAATTAAAATTTGAAATAAGGGAGTGTCAATATCACAAGATAATGTATAATCATCAAATAATGAGAAACCATATGACATAAGGGAAGTTGTAGAATAATTATTATAAACTTTGACATTATCATGTATGAAGCTAGGTAATGCATCTAGAAAATCATCATGATATGTAAGAAGAGTATACAAAAGGTAATAAATATATAATGTGTAACACTAGATAATCATAAATTGGTAGTCTTTAATAAATTATCATACTCAATAGTCTTGTAAGTCGATACATAACTCATGAGATCACCATGATATGCAAAAGAGGAAACAACATAAAACACAACTATGTGATATCTATGAGATAATAATATGCCATCAATGCTCATCCTACAAGATAAGTTATCTTAGATATTTATACTTATGTTTTTATTTAAAGCTATATTATATTTAAGTCTTGTTGAGTAATCATACTAGGAATCTAGAAGAAATTATAAATATTTGTTGAATTCATATGATCAGTAATAAGATGAAATTTGTAAACTCTCTCTCTAATTTTTCCTTGATTTAGGATTGTATTTTATATCTGTACATGCATGGTTATTCATAACTAGATGGGTTTTAGTTCTACTCTATATACATTTAAAAATTTAAATTTCTAATAGCTAAATTATTGTCAAATTCTTTAGATTATAGGATAAATACATAAATTTGAAACATAAAAATAAAATCTAGATTGAGGCTATTATCATTTATTAGAGCTTTGGATTCCTTGAAATTTGACAAATCATTATGTAGATGATTACCTAAGAATATTTGGATAATAAAATAATGTATTAGTTCACAGACATTGTTGTCTTCATCTAATGTCAATGTTCCCATCTTCATCTTAACATCTAAACCCAACCATAGAATTGATACAAGCCTTGGTAGACCTCTCAAAAGTAATAATCAAATTAGGTAGCTCTTAAAGGTTCTAAGGTTGATAATATATCTGTAAGCACACATTTTTGACATGATATATTTATTGATGATGATATAGTTCCTATTTGTGATGATATTGTAGTGATAATCTAATTCATGATGCATACATAGCTTTAAAAAAACACATTAGTATAAATATATAGAATAAATTAAACTAGGATCATCTTACAAGTGTCACTCAACCATGACATGTGTACCTAGGTGAAGTTCTAAAACTTACATTTGGGATGTCCCACAGACTTGAATTTTTCTCAAGTGTAGATGATTTTTTTTCACATCCTCATAGGTGTAGATCTCTCAAGACTCTAAAAATCATGATCACAATCTACATCATCTATAGATCTGAGGGCTAACATTGGATGCCCCTACATCATTATCATTCAACTAATTTTAAATTTAGATATGTAAATTAGATGTTCTTGAAATCTAATTAAAATTTTACTTATGTTGAAAGCTAATCATGTTCTATTTTAATATATTGTATCTTAAATACAAAGAATATGGAGATATGACTACAATTATCTTTCATATTTATGTGTGTTCTTCAAGAAAAGACAAAAAATTATTTGTTTCATCATTATTAGATCTATGCATCTCATATACTCAACATTAGTGATTAAATATTATCTTTCTTAAGCAAGTGAGTTAAGTTTAAAAAGGCACATTACCTCTAGCCCTTTATATGTTATATTTTACTCTCTGATTAAAATTTTATATATAATCACATTGTATTTCATTCTTCTAAGTTAAAATATTTTTCTCTCTTGTGGTATTGGTTTTGAATATGCATGCAACTTTATTGTAACATGCCCAATGTTTTACCCTTTTATTTTAACTAAATTTTAGCCCACATGTGAACAATTTACACTTACAAATTCATAGCAATAATTTTTTTCCTTTTCTCATTCAATAATAAGATGCACATTTGAAATAATCTCATTTCAAACTCCCATTATATTTATAAAGAACATTGCATAATTCCAAGTAACAATTTCATATTATATAATCCCATGTAATGATAAAAAATTTCCAAATACAATTTTCATAATGATAGAGATACATGAATACATACACAACTTCCAAGAGCTTATTTGAAATAGAGTGCAAATGGTCCATATGTCCCTTCTTGGGCATGCATCCTCATATTTTGACTGCCAACTAGATGAGGGAGAGTATCACTCAAGCACTTTTTCACCAACCATAGACTTGCTATGATCCCCCACACATCTACCAAACTGGTAAGATGGCCCTACCCTTCAATGAAGAGATTAGTCTAGTAACCTCATAATTCTAGCCTTCTTGAGCATGTTGTGTCCTACATAACTAGAGCTACCATAAATTGGATACAACCTTCATGCATGACATTCCCAGCCTAGTTATGCAAACTTGGCTCACAATGAACTGATTAGTGTAATCAATGGCTACTTACACTAATTTGGCCAAAGTTTTGATATAAAATCATTCACTCAGAAGCAAGGTCATGTGTTCACTTACCCCTTAGCTCTATTTGATAAATGACCACACATACTCTTTTCAATCATAACATAAATTCAACCTAAAAGGTGATGACATAAATAGGTGACCAACTAGGTCACTCCCATCCATGGATTATTCTAACCCCAAGAACAACCAAGTTAACCACACCTGTACATATAATATTCCAAACTAAAATCTTCAACATAGTACTTCACAATAATATCAATTCTCATATTTTATGATCTATGTAAGCATTCATTCACCAAAATAAGAATTCACCAAAGACCATGCAAGCTCACCAAAATAATCAATAATCGAAAGTTCATGCAAGAAAGCTCAACATAACATATAATTCATATTTTCTCAAACAATTGCATTTGATTACATTTTTACTACAAAAAGAATAAAAAAGTAAAATCAACATGCTTGGAATTATAGCTCCCAATGAAGATACTACTCCCTAAGCTTAGTTCCATAGTCACACTTGTTGCTCCTTCTATGTTCATTTTATCTCAAATCCTAGCCTTCTCTCAAAGCTCTTAACAACTAGAAACTCTCAAAATAATCTCTCCTTCCTCACTAATGCACTCAACAACTTATTTGAATAGAAATCAATAACAATGAACTTCAAAAGAATGGATGAAAGATAACGAATGAATGAATGACCAAAAGGCTAAGAAGTTGCCTCGACTTATACTAAAATATGAGAAATTTATAGCTACAAACAAGCTCTACAATCCACCACATTTTCTCTTCCAAATACCACCACTTAACAACAAAAACCAGTTTCTTCTCTAAATGAGTCATCTAAGCCAAATGAAGTGAAATGTGGTTCCTCAAATAGTCAAAATGCAAACACATAAATAGTCCCTACATTTCCAATCTCTCAAATATTGTTGGGTCACCCTGTTTAATTGAAAACAACTACTATTTTGCTGAGTCAAACACATAAATATTTACCTATAGGTTTCTTATTTGCATAGCAAGTCGATTTCTTCCAAGCTTCAACTATATTCTTATTTAGATGTGCATGGGTTTTCAGCATAACTCTTTGACTTCTATTTGTTTTATACTTCATACTATGGCACGACATATTACTTAATACACACCCTTTATTTGTGTGTGTTGTTTTAAATACAGTTTACAATAAAATGTATCTCTTTGCCTTTGTATAGCATAAAAATTTAGGTGCTTCATATAGCATTATTAAATGCCACTCACTTTACAAAGAATGTGTTGCATATTATGTGCCATATATATATGCTTCTGGCAGAGATAACCATTCTATTGCCTAAGTTGATAGATGTGCTTTTATGGTTTAAGAAACATGTATGTTGCTTGCTTTATATGAGCATTAAATTACTTATTAAATCTACATATATAATGTGTTGGAGTTTACTTTATAAAATTTCAAATATATATAACATAGTATATATATTAATATATATATATATGTTATAACTTTCCATAGTTATAATATATATATATATATATATATATATATATATATATTTATTTATTTATTAAAACCAATAATTTCCAATCTTATACATATTAACCAATATATATACACTTTATTCAATACATACATATATACATATATTTAAATATATATATATATATACATGTATGATATTTACTATTTCACAATAAACACAATTACATATATATTTATCAATATGCATATACATAAAGTGTATATATATACATATATATATATCCAATCAATTTACCATGTATTTGATATATTCATGTATGAATATGCGTAAGTATTTCTACCTAAGTATATGCACACATGCATATGCTCATATGCACGAGTTATCCAATATATATGCATACATACATTTGATGTATGTGTGTATCAATCAATATATAAACATAATTACATGAAGAAGCACATATACAAAATAAAAAAATCTAGTCATGTAACCAAAACTAAGGAACAATCAAGAAATCAATGACCAAAACCAAAACCTATCCCCAAACAATGACTGAAGGTTCACTTACCAATTCCCGAACTAAATCAACTCAACTTGAACAAACTAGGATGTGAGTGTGTGATAGCTCAAATAGGCACATTAAGAGTTACCAAACCAAGCTCTTCTCTTGAGTGATACTCTCTCTCTTCTAGAGGCTCAATTCTTTTCTTGCATCCAACTTAGTGCATCACAATAAAATTTAGCCAATAACATTACATTCTATGTATCATATATCATTTGCATTATCAAAGAATTAAAAGTATTCACATTGCATTGCACATTCATTCATCACATTTTCCATCCAAAATATACAAAACATAATCATGTATTAAATTTTTTTAACTCATCAAAGTAACATTAAATAGGTAATAACATATTTGGGTGTAACATTTATTTTGTGCAACACAAAAATGGATAACCTTTTCGAGCATATAAATACATAAATTATTAGATTGGAAATAATTTTAAAGGAGTCATAGACCACAAGGGTATATAGATCAAATTGTCAAATTATATTATATTTTAATTCAAACTAGGATTTTTTAGGTGTTACTACTTACTTTGGTGACACTAAAATAGTGATTCTTTCCCAAATGCAGGAGAGTATGTTTGGCGATGTGTCTCTCATAACTGTCCAACAAAATGCGCCTAAGGAAATTATTAAAAGAGATTGTTTTCATCACCATATCCCTAGATTATGGGATTCTAGGTGACTAAGTGCATGTGCCCTCCTTTGGCACCATTGATATATCCTAGATTTATTGTTGCACATGGTCATTATCCTAGTAACAACCAAATTCCACTATAATTTGCACAACAACTATACAATTTGGTCTATTTAGGCCTCAATATCAACTACTTAGATTTACCTCCACATTTGGGTTAGAGGAATGGTAGGGTATGTGATAGGAATACATGTTGTTATGTAAATAAATAACATCTTGCTTATACAGTATTGGTTGGTAAGAGGATACCAACAATTTCTCTCACTTAGCAATATTACTGATCATGTGGTTATTTCTTCCCAAAGGGAAGCAATTGATAGTATTATTGAGATTGCTACATACATCAATGATATCCTTAGACTGAGTGGGAAATATTTGATTAGGTACCCATGTAGGTCATATACATCATGTGTATCATCATCAACTCACTCAGATCCCTATTATTGTGTTTCTATCCCATCTCTAGAGGATCTTGACCCTATTATAGATTATGGTCAAATTCGTAGCTCAACACGCTTCGTGTCCAAGGAATTGATGAGGGTTAATCAGCTAATATCATTATAGCAAGGCATCCCTTTGTTAGATGTTGGTGCATATGTAGATAATATCCTTGCATATTTTGAGATCCAAATAGTATACCCATAACATTATGATATATATTGTAGAGTGATGAGGGACACACCACCCAAAACCCACACAAATCATAGCAATAGATACCAACAAATTAGAAGTTGCAAGATAGAAAACAACTCATTTTCAATTATTTTCAGAAAATGAAATTACAGATTCAAAACTTACATGCTACAACCTAATGGGCTTGATTCATTACAACAAAATAAACTCTTAAAACAAAATATATTATTTGGAGCCACAATTTGCACTAATGGAGCGACCTTATATAACCCCACTTATCCCTTTTTATTTTACCCAATAACAGCCCTAGAGAATATTCTAGAAAGTGTAACTTTCCCTTTTTTTTAGCACCAAAAGTCTAGCCATTTGATTTCTTGCCTAGGAAGATATTTGAATGAAATTCAATTTTTAGTGGGGCAACTTCACGGGACCATAAATTTTGATTTGGGTGTCTGATTTTCTATTATAACATATCATTGGAAAGTTTTCCTAGAGATCTACAACGCCAAACCATTGAAGATTGGTTCATCAACTTTTTGAGCTATTTTGGGGTCTCTAAGGTTTTCATATCTGAATTGGAAGCTACATTGGTGAAATTAACAGGGACAAAAATGTTAATATCTCTCAAACTATGCAGGGTATTGAGATGATTCTTTCATGATCAGAAATGTATTTTAGTTCTTCTCCTTGGGTTAAATTTTCAAGTCCATATGAGCCCATTTAGGCTGACTTACTAAAAATAGTAAGTGACCATTTTTTGCCTTTTATGACTTTTGATTGTTTGACACCCCTTAAGTTCCATCATGAAACTCAAAAAAACTAAAGAAATTAAGAAAAAACATTTTATTTGGGTGATGGAAGATTGCCCTACATCGTTGGATGCTCCTACATCAGACACCCAAGGTAATTTGAAAAGTGACCCTATCACTTCTTAGGAGTTAGAGGAAAACCAAGACGGTTAACCTCAACCTCAGACAACCATGATGAATCTTCAACAGGCCTTCCTCTCCACTTCACCAAGTACTTTGCATATTTTTTGTTTATCGTTCTTCTACCCACACAACTATCCAAAATTTCTTCTATCTCCTCCTTTTTTGAAGTATTTACCAGAATATTCCATTGTGCTTCTATTATTTCATCAATTCCTCCTTCATGATATTTTGTTAGATCTAAAATGTTACATAGGTGAAATATGAATTTCATCAGGCAACTCTACCTCATATGTATTTCGTGAATGATGCTTCTTCAGGATATTGCACGGTCCATGGTGGAATCCCTAAAGTTTTCCTGGTTCCACTGAATTATTGAGGTTAAACCCTGATAGTCATTGCCTTAGGGTCCTGGTTTTGTGAATTTTTCATGTTCACGCCCTCATTTGGCCTCCGGGTTTCTTTTTTTGAGTTGACCAATTATATCAGTTCCCAATTTTTTTTCCTTAACCCTTGATGGCCTTGAGTCCCATAATCTTATTGGCCCTTTCGTTATCCTTCCCATCATGACTAGGTGGTCCTTTTAAAACAAACCTTTGGCGCACATGCTGTAAGTTTTCCTTAAGTCGGGCTTTAAGTATTTGCATCGCCTATCGCTCATTCATTTTCAAATTCCCTTATGCAAACCATGATGAGCGATGCCCTTCCTCTTTTTATATCGGCCAACTATTTTTCCTCGCATGTTCATTTGTGTATGTGAGGAAGTAATGCCCAATGAGCGATATGGTCAACATTTTGACCCATCGCTACCCTCTTAATTATCGTTGGTTTCTTTTGGAGGATGAAGCAGAACCTACGACCATCGATGCCTTGGTCATGTTCCATCATTGGGGTACAATATTTCACTACTTGAGGTCAGTCTACATGGGGACAACACACGATAGGTGATGGATTAAGCATATGGTGCCCGAGGGGTGGTCGTGGTTTGCATCACTAGCTTGACCATTATCGTGTGTCATCCTTCACAGGTTAGGAGGAAACCCGCAACTGCCAATGGGTTAAGTTTCTTCATCGCATGGGCTCGGTCTGTTGCGGGTTAGGACGATTCGGGCAGTTGTCAATGCATGATGAACAATGCGGTTAAGTATCAATAGTCGAGATCCTTTTATAACCATGATCTACGATCGATGTTTCATCACTGGCTTCTTAGCCATCGCTTGATGAGACTCATATGGGAAGGATGAATTGGCGATGGGTGATATACTTCGGTTTGTGGTTTAGATTCTACCTGCGATTGTAAGGATCGATGGTGCGCATGTCAAGATTGTTGCTTTTGGGATATGGCCAAGTACATGGATGTTTTAAAGCATTTCTTCATTGTTTCTAAGTACAACTAATAAAGCAAGTGGTGATCCTTAATGATCCTCATTGATTGAGTTTTAATCCACGACGATTGGTGAATGAGATGCGAAATGCAAGTGATTAACTTTTTCAGTCATGCGAGCAAACCAAGATGGCCATTAATTGCAACATGCTTTGAATTCCTCTATTTAATGAGGATTATCCTTCAAAATTTTCACCATTCTATTTTGAATCAGTGCCTTTGGCTAATTATCATGAGCGCTCGATAGTAAGCTTTGCTTCCTGGTGATTTCTCACCAGGGTGGTGTGCTGGTGTGTTGATGAATATGTTGTTCTTGCTGCATTTCGGTAACTTCTTTTGTATCTAGTGTTGGTGTAGCTCATGTTTTCTATATTTAGGATTCTCTTGGGGATGGTAGCTATTTTTTCTTGCACACATCTTGCACCAGGTTTGTGTTACATACAAGATGAGTCAACCAACCTCTTATTCCATGTCGGTGCGTAGGTCATGACTTCTGAGCTCGTAGGATCCATTGGTTTATGAACCTGCAGAGACAACCACAGTTGAGGAGACACCAACTATTTTGAGAGCTAAGAGGAATGCTCGCAAGAGGACTAGGAAAACTACTATCAAAAGTGCTTATAATCTTCGACCAAGAGCCTATTTAGAAGAATTAGTCAAGTTTGAAAAGAAGGGGCTTGAGGTGTTTGTGAAAGAATTAACGAGAACAAAGGTAGGCCCTAGGATTTGTCCTAACAAACCCATCTCTCTAGTGGTGATTAGTGATAGTTCTTTAGAGGAGATTGAAGGGGTTAGCCTTGGTAGTGGTCTTTGCCCTGTTGCTCTTGTGCCCTATACTGACCTAGAGGAGGAGGTGGTGGTTGCAACACCACTCTTTGTAAGGAGGTTGAGTGAGGGTGTTTGTTCATCTGGTGACAAGGTTGGGTGATGCCCATGTGCTTTGATTGGTAATGATTGGGTCCTCGGTGTGGTGACGTGTTTCTTTACATGGGTGGTTAGAGGGGCTTTTTTCTGCTAAGGTTGATGGTGACTTTTCCTATTTTTGGAAAAGTGCAGATTATGGTGGTGATGCCTTTTGGAAGGCTTGCATGGCATCTCTAGTCAATGGCTTGGCACCCCTTTTTGAATTTTTATTTCATGTGATATGCAAGTGAAAATATAATTGTCCGGGAACGAAACCCCACGAGGTGAAATGACCTCAAAATTATCAGAAATGTAACTATAATGAACCCTTTGCTTTTTTCTCCCTTAACCTATAAAAGGGATTTCAAGGTTCATTACAGGGGGGTCTTTTTGAGTCTCAAGAATGACTTAGGTAAAATGTTGAATATGAATGCAGTATAGAATGTATGTAGGATAGACTAGGGTATTGTCTTGGATTCGAATCCTGTATATGATAATCTTAGATAATTTTGCATGAATCTTTGATATTCTGATATATATGTAAAACCACAACATCTTCTCTCCTGTAAGTAATTATTGCGATACTATAAATTGGAAACCAAGTGTTTTTTTATTTGTCTTTCAACGTTTAATTGAATGTATGATTCTATTCTTGTTTTAGCCTAAGGGGATAATTAAAATACTTGAAGGGATTCATAGGTTTGTAAGAAATTGCCCAAGATTCTGATAAGAATTTGTGTTTCGGTAGTTGTGAATTTTCATAGTGTAAGGCATTATGAGAATAAGCCATTAATTTCATGTTTTATGCATTACCGGCTGTCATATATTTGACTGTGTTCCCAATTGATGAGGCACCGATTTATCTTATGTATGTCTCTGTAATTTAGTGAAGCACCCAAAATACCTTTTCAAGGACTCATAATGATGACAACACTAAATCAAATTTTGTTTATTCTGAGATGCAAGTCTAAAATAATACCTTGTTCCTAACAAATAGAAGGTTATTTGTGTGAAAGTCAGCCAAAATTTTTCTAGATAATATCTATTTTCATAAAGGGGAACATATCTATGTAAGATGTTCACTCTTTTAGTAGAATCCCTTATAAAATCCATTGGGAAATACCCTCCCTGGTCCCACAGAGCCTAAAGTGCAGGGGTCAAAGGCTTAAAACCCTTTACCCATTGAGTTGGCCATTCATATGTAAGATTCTTGATAATGAAGGTTGGCTATCTTCTAGAGCTCTCTTAAGGTGTACTGGAAAAAACACCAACAATGCAAACTTCTTCATCTTTAATGATGTATGTACCAATTGGAAACCTTTCCTTTCACAAATGAACCATGAATCATCTCCTACCTAGAACTCCTTATACCTCCTTTTGTGATATGTCTTAGCCTTATATTGTGAGTTCATCTTATTGATATGTTTCTTGACCTCTTCATGTAAATTCTTTAGGTTCTTAGCAAAATATTCAACCTCAACACTACTCTTCTCCCCCTTATCCATCTTCCTTAGTTCAAAAGTAATTATTGGACTACTCACATACACATTCTGGAATGGTGATTTAATAGTGCTCCTATTGAACAAATTGTTGTAAGAAAATTCTACCTGTGGTATAATCAAATACCATCCCTTGGGCTTATCTCCTACTAGGCATCTTAGCAGGTTACCTAAACTCCTATTCACCACCTTCGTTCATCTATCAGCTTATGGATGGTGTGCAGATCTGAAATTCAAATCTATCTTCAACTTCTTTCATAAGGTCCTCCAAAAATAGCCAACAAATTTGGTATCTTTGTCTGAAACTATACTCTTCGGTAGACCATGTAGTCTCACCACCTCTCTAAATAACAACTCTACAATATGAACATCATTGTTTTTGTGACATGGAATTAAATGTGTCATCTTTGAAAATTTATCTACCACCGCAAATATGGAATCATGACCTCTTTGTGTCCTTGGCAAGCCAAGAACAAAATCCATGCTAATATCTTCCCATGGCCTCCCAGGTACAGGTGATGGCTGATACAATCCAATATTCTGACTTGTTCCTTTCGCCATTTGACATACTCTACAACTTTGTACAAACTTCTTCATATCTTGTTGTAACTATGGCTAGTAGTAATACTAACTAACAAGAGCAATGGTCTTATCTCGACCTAAATGTCCAGCCAATCCTCCACTATGATTTTCCTTGATTAGATTCTCTCTCATAGAACTCCTAGGAATTCATAATTGGCTTCCTCTAAACAACATCCCATCTTGGATTAAGAAATCCAACCATCGTGTCCTATCCAATGTAGCAGGTTCCAAACAAGCCTTCCAAGCTTCTACAAAGTCTAGATCTTCAGGATACAAACTCTTGAGTTCATTGAACCCAAAAACCTCTATATTCATCTCTATCAACAAAATTTTCCTTCTACTCAAGGCATCTATAAATCTGCTTGACCTTCCACTCCTATGCTTCAAAATAAATTATAAATCTACAAAATCTCAACCCAATTTAAGTGCCTTTGATTTAACTTTCCTTGACTATTGAGATATTACAAATCTTGGTGATTAGTATATAAAACAAATTATTTTTGCAACAAATAGTGCCTCCATTTCTTCAAAGCATGAACTATAAAATAAAACTCCTAATCATAGACAAAATATTTCTTCATAGCATCATTTAAATTCTCACTAAAATAGGCAACATGCTTGCCCTCTTGACTCAAAATAAATCTTATGGCAATGCCATTAGCATCACAATCCACCTGAAAGATCTTATTGAAATTTTGAAGTACCAAAATAGGTTGCTCTATAAATTTCTTCTTCAACATATCAAAAAATTTGGCTGCTCCTATAGTCCACTCAAAAAAATTTATATCCCCTCTCATTGCTTCAATTAGAGGTACACAAATACTACTGGAATTATTAATAAAATTTCTATAAAAACTTGCTAGACCATGAAATGATCTTAGCTTTGTAACACTCCTTGGGGTAGGCCATTCAATGATAGCTCTCACTTTCTCTGGATACATTTTAATACCCTTTGTTGAGACAATAATTCCTAGATACACCAACTCCCTCTTCACAAAACTACATTTCTTCAAATTAATCAATAGGTTTTCCTTGCTTAGCTTCTCAAAAAATCTTCGAATATGCATCAAGTGCTCCTCCAATATCTTACTGAAATTTAGAATATCATCCAAATAAGCAATAACAAATTTCCCTAAAAATTCTTTCAAAACCTCATTCATAAGACATATTATTGTGCTTGGTGCATTGGTTATCCAAAAAGGCATGACTAACCACTCATACAATCCCTCCTTGGTTTTGAAGGGTGTCTTCCATTCATCTCCTTCTCTAATCTAGATCTGGTGATATCCACTCTTCAAATCTATCTTTGTGAAGTACTCAACTCTACTCAAAAAATCCATAATATCATCCATTCTCGATAAGGGAAACCTATACTTGATGGTGATCTTGTTGATGGTGCTAGAATCTGTACACATCTGCCATTCCCATCCTTCTTTGGTGCTAGTACTGTAGGTACTATAAATGGACTCAAACTCTCTCTAATCAATCCCTTCCTCAACAACTCTTGCACTTGTTTGTTCAACTCTTCACTCTCTATTGGAGCCATATGATGAGCTACCTTATTTGAAAAACTGGCTCCAATTAGGTCCATCTGATGACTAATCATTCTTATTGGAGGAAAACCTTCAGGTACGTTATCGAAAAAAATATCTTGAAAATCATTCAACATATATGAAACCTCTACAGGTACCTCATTAGTATCCTCTTTATCAACTCTAGGGATCAATGCAAAACACATATGCTCATGCCTCATACCTTCTAGGAACTTTCTTCCATCAACCAAATAAATTATTGCATTGATGCATACCTTTTTGTTTCCCTCTTTCAAGGGCTTCAACTTATTACGAACTCCATCCTTTGTCAAGGAATAGGTGTTGGCATGTCCATAATGTACTACTTTCCAATCAAACTACCATGATTTTCCTAATAACATATGATGAACATTCATAAGCATAATATCACACAATACCTCATCATGGTAATTTTCAATCTTGAACTTTAGCCTTATGGTCCTTCTGCAACCAAGAACTCCAGTATGGATTCAAATGCCTTCTTCTCTCCAATCACAACTTACTAACCATCTCTTCTAAAACAACGTTATCATTACTACCTCCATCAATAATAACATTGCAAACTTTACCTTCACACTTAAATCTGGTGTAAAAGAAATAATCCTTTGAGTTGGTTTCTTCTCCTCATTCAGTAAGGCTCTTCTAGTGAACAAGAAACTCTCCTCTTTCTACATACTCAAAATGTGAAGACTCGAAATCTTCATCTACATGTGCAACTTGTGCATTACCCTTAGGTCTTCTATTTGTTCTTCCTTGATGTTAAGGGAGCTCATAGGCTCTATTTCCTTCTTCTTCGCACTAGAAACAATTTCCATGAAAGCCTCCTCTTCCTCTTTGGTCTCCATTATTATGATCATGAGGATGATAGGTGCTATCTCCTTTCTAGTTCTAGATTCTACTAGATCCTTAACCCTTCTTTTGATCTTCATTTCAACCTCCATATGACCATCCACTAACCTTTCCACCACAACCCCCATCTCTTTGCTTACTTTCAAATCTTCTATTCAACTTTTCTTCTTCCTTCAAAGCAAACTGATATGCATCTTTAGTGGTAGACATT